>CM035196.1:24521607-24533167 GCA_020233015.1 Callinectes sapidus
ACACACACACACACACACACACACACACACACACACACACACACACACACACACACACACTCATTATCTTCCAAAATACTTAATAAGGTCATCATGGATTTGATTTTTTTCAATTAATAGTGGGAAGTTTTTTCTGTCACAATAGTCACGTGACCTTCATTCAATAATCACCTAAATCATCGATAGCATCATACATGTACCCTTGAAAACCATACGATCCTATCAACACAGTCATGAATGCATTTAAAAATCTATTACAGTAACACACAGAGTTAAAAGAAGAAAACAAAGACGTCCATAAGAGGAAGCAAGAATGTAAGGAACAGTAATGACAGTCTCCTATTTGTTCGGAAGCTTACCAACAAGGGAAGTGTTTCGGTTGAACAGCTTACAAAACACCGTGAAATTGTTCTTAAGATTTTACCACTTCTTTTCTTTGTACGGTCTAGAGGGGGAAAAAAAGAAGAAGAAAAAACAGCACAAAAAGTTGATCGTGGAACTTGATTACGTCTAAAGTACTTTTGTTGGTTAGGTAGCAAACGAAAAAGACGAAACTAAAAAGAGAAATTGGTCTAAGAACGTAAAATAGATAAATAAATGAATGAATAAATAAATAAATAAAAATAAAGCACACCAAAGTCACAAGTGAAACAAAACTTACTACCTTCAATTTTCTATTCAACTTTTTTTTCGGGGACCGGCACCTGAGTGGGCCTTTTCTTTTACCACCATTCAGTTTACCTTTGGACAGACTCCCTTCTTACATAAATAAATAAATAAATAAATAAATAAACATGTGTAAAAAACAGGCGTCCTTCAAATGAAACAACCAAGACAACCATAAAAATAAAACTTTAAGGGAAAAAAACATCTCGAGATAACCACTTGAATACCGTAAACTTCTGGTATATATTTTTTCTTCCTTTTTTCTCTTGTTTTAACCTACTATGACACGAGTTGTTTGGAGAGGGAGGCTCGAAGACATTTTTCATCACTTCGGTTAATCTTTTTTTAATATTCCCACTAACGAATAATGGAAATAGTCAAGACGAAAATATGAAGATACAACACAGAACACACAGCACCTATACACCTATACAGTAACAACACAGCAACAGCAAGAAACACACCAAACAGCACCAATACAATGACAATACCACACACACCACACATAATACCACCCATACACAGACAACACAGCACACACCACAACCCCTATACAGCCACAACACAGCAAACAACACACAGCACAACACCTACACAGTGACACACAGCACAATAACTATACAAGGAAAACACAACACACAGCACAACACCTACACGACAACAACACAGTACACGCAGAACACAACACACACTACGCACGTGAAGCAAACAGCAACACAGGATCTCAACCCCCCGCAGCGTCAGCACCAATAAAAACACCACCACGTTCTGCTTATCGCCTTTTTTTAATCAACGTCCACGCCATAAACAATTACGTTGGTGCCACTATGACGACACCCCTCCCACCCCCCCCGCTCACACACACACACACACACACACACACACACACACACACACACACACACACAAAGACCACCTCAATACCAACATAATTAGGTTCGGAAGCCACTGGAATAAGGAAAGCCATAATCAACGAAACACACACAAAAAAACTGCAGTCTAAGAATTTCCAAATGAGAATAACCAGAAGTGAAATTACTCGTATATAAATAGACAAAAATGTAACAAGGGAAGGTCAGAACGTAAATGAGAGAGAGAGAGAGAGAGAGAGAGAGAGAGAGAGAGAGAGAGAGAGAGAGAGAGAGAGAGAGAGAGAGAGAGAGAGAGAGAGAGAGAGGAGAGAGAGAGAGGCGAGAGAGAGAGAGAGAGAGATGGGGGGGGGGGGGTCGGGTCTGGGCAGGCTGACAGGACACCGCAGGAAACAGAACATCCGACATGTAGATAAGGGCGAGGCGTGCAGGAATAGGCCTTGCAGATAGAGAAATATTTTTAGGTCAGCAGAATGAAGCAGTGTGAAGAGAGATCTTAAATTTAGATAAGAGCTTTGATATCTTCGCATTCAAATACGGGAATATTTTAAGAGTTATAATCAATTCTGTTAAAAATAGAAGGCAAATACAGACTCACACGTAAACAGACACACAGACACGATCATATAAGCAGATAGACGAAAAGATAAATAGATAGATAGATGGATAGATAGATAGATATATAGATGGATAGATACAGACAGACAGACAGAGACAAGACAGGCAGGTAAAGATACATGGACGAATAAATAAATAAATAAACAAATAAATATAAACAAGCAAACAGATAGACAGACAGACAGACAGACAAGGAAAACACACACACACACACACGAACCAAACCATTTCCGACATCATATAACGCCTTCTTTTCTTTCCTTCTTACCTTCCCCCACACCCCCGCCTCCCCGTCAACCAACCCCTGTCCTCCGCTATGACGTGACGTGGTTCTTGCGTCACGCCCTAACCAGCGCCTGTGACCCTGCGCCGTCTTTCCCCAACTCACGCCAGAACTATTGTGTGTGAACTGAACAATGATCTCTGGTCTGAGGCGCCGGGGAGTGGCTTGAGAGGCTGGCTGGCTGGACACGGCTGAGGAGGCACGCTGAAGGAACCACAACCACAAGCAAGAACAACACCTTTCCCTCCAACTCTTGATTCTATTCCCAACTCCCATCTCACCCAAACTGTCTCTCCCCCATTAGCACCTCTTCACCTGCAGTGTTTGGTGTGTTTTGACGGTTTGAGTGAGATTGAGAAGGGAATATGGTGGTCTGAAGATTAATGGCCGGAGTTTGTATACTGTTTTAATCCCCACTTGAGTTTCTGAAGTTGTGTAAAATCTCCCAATAGTAAATAGATAAATATGAAAACGCGTCACCATACTGAAAGGGTTAAACAAGTACTAACGGATGAAAGACCAGTTGGGATGAAATACGAGGAAGTTGAGAAGAAATAAAGGGTAAAGCTTAGAGAGGAAACACAGACATATGAACTACCTTGGAAAAGAACGGCTGAAAAAGGAAACACACCCAAGAAGTGGCGAAAGACAAGCTGAGGAAAACACTAGGAAACTCATGAAGGAAACACAGACGAACGAAACAACAGAGAAAAGATAACCGGAGAAAAGAAAGTACAAAAGAAAGTTGAAAGAGAAAACAAAGTAACCAAAGGAAGAAAGACAAGCTGAAAGGAAAACACTAGGAAGCTGATAAGGGAAACACAAACTAACGAAACAACGATGGAAAGATAAGCTGGAGGAAATAAAGTACAAAGAAGTTAAAGAAGGAAACAGTGTAAGCAATGGAGAAACACACAAGCTGGAAGGAAAAAAAAAATCTGAAACTTGGGAAGGAAAGCACTAAGGAACACATACAAATGAACTAACGTGGGAAAAAAAGAAGAAATTGGAAAAGGAAAGTAAGGGGAGGAAACACGGCAACCAACGAAAGAAAAGACAAGCTGGAAGGAGAAAAAAAATATAGGAAGCTTGGGAGGAAACCATTAAGGAGCTGATGAAGGAAACCCAGGCTAATGAAGTAAGGAAGGAAAGATAGGCTGCGGAAAAGTAAACATAGGGAAGCTGAAGGAGGATATAGAGTAACCAACGGAAGAAAGACAAACTGGAAGGAAAAAAATATATATATATAAAGCTTTGGATGAAAACTGAGAGAAATTAAGAGATAAAAACAAATTACGAAGAAAACAAAAGATGAAAAAAGTTATATAGGTAAAAAGAAAAGAAAAGGAATAAAGAAAAGAAAGAAAAAGCACATTAGAGGAGGAAAACAAGAAGAAACTATAGGAGAAAGAGACAAGTTTGGCAGAGGAAACCAGGCAGAGGAAATCAATAAAGGAAAAAGCGATGATAAAACTCAAATGAAGAAAAAGCAGATACAATAGGAAAAAAAATAAGAAACAAGATAAAGAGAGGAAAGAGACAGCGAGGAAAAGATAAGCAGATGAGAGGAAACAGGGTTGGAAAAAAACAAAGAGGAAGATAAGATACAAGGTGGGGGAAAGATAACACGAGGGAAACCATAAAAAGTCAAACACAGGAAAGAAAACACGAACAAACAGGAAAGGAAAACGCAAAATAAGTAAAAAGAAAAGTGGAAAGTGACCAACAAGGAACAGAGAAAACAAAAAGACAAGAAAGAAAATCAGATCAAAAAAGAGAAATCGAAATGGAATAGAAAAAGACGAGAGAGAGAGAGAGAGAGAGAGAGAGAGAGAGAGAGAGAGAGAGAGAGAGAGAGAGAGAGAGAGAGAGAGAGAGAGAGAGAGATGATGAAAGAATACCGAGTGAAGGCAATATTGGAAGAAAAAAAGAAAGAATTGAAAGGCGAAGAGGGAAGAAGAGAGAGGCACGAGAGAATAGGAAAGGGAACAATGGACAGCAGTGGGCAGAAGTGTTACTCTGGAGGAAGGGAAGGAAAACGGGAAAGGGGCCGGGAAGAGCGAAGGTCAAGAGGCTGGGGGGGGGGGAAATTAAAGGGGAATGCCTTGTGTAGATCGACTGGTCCTCTGCACTCTCCTTATTTTCTTACGTGGGTTGGGGTTTCCATTTATTCAGACAGCACACTCCTTGAACACTATTGAAAACTGTAGCACTTAGGTTCGTATTGTCAAGCAAATCTATAATCCACTATTTCAAAAGGCTTTATTTTATTTTCTTAAGGGAGTTAGGGTTTCCATTTTATCAGACAATACACTCCTTGAACACTGATGAAAACTGTAGCACTTAAGCTCGTATTGTCAAAAGGCTTTATTTAAATTAGTATAGGTTTAAGGGGTTATAATGGTTCTATAGGCAGATTGACAAGATTTCCACGTTATTAACTCGAGAAACTCTCTTGAAAACCCAGCTAAGCATCTCTGTGCCCTTGAAAAATAGTCGTGGTGAAAAAGGAAAGCGTTCCTGAATACAGGCCTTAACCCACTCCAGTACAATGACGAAATTTCATATTTATACTGCTTATTATTTGTCGATTTATACAGTTTCAGAAACTCATGTGGGAATTAAAATAGTACAGCCTAAGGCCATTAGTCGTCTGACCTCCATTGACCTTTCTTCATGTAAATAAAATGGTTTAATCATACCCTATATATAATCATGTATGTATGTTCAATAAACCTTTAATAATAATCAAACCCAAACTCGTAGTAAAAATGCGTCCCAGTACTGAAGTTATCAACATCTTTTCACTGTGACACGTACGTACCCCCTTTCTGAAGCTCTTATATGGATTCATTATATCAGACAGCACAATCCCATACACTATTGGGAACTGTGGCACTAAGACCTTTTCACTGTGACACGGAGCTACCCAATGCAAATATATATATTCACTAAACTTGGAAGACTGTAAATGGAGAGGGAAAAAAAGTTTATTTGAGGGGCTGACGTGGTACAGTAGAACTGCTTGCGCCTTGGGGGCCTTGGGATCCCCGAGCACACGGGTTCGAATCCTGACCACGGTTCGAATGGACATTGGGCATCCACTCGGGGTAACGGTTCCCAAACGGGTGGGCTTTTAGGTAAAAGGTCTCCATTAGGTGATCTCCTTTAGCCCATAAATTCCCGTAAAATGCCCATCTTGTTTAAATTGGAAAAAAAAAAAAACCTAACCCAAGGAATCACCAAAGCAGAGATGATAGATGTTGAGGAGACTATACCACACACAAACAAATAGAAATCACTAAGCTTGGAAGATTGTGAATGGAGAGGAAAAAGGTCCACTTGACTATCTAATCTAATCAGAACAGAGACGTGACTGTGTTAAGGAGACAAAAATGGAACTCGGCTAAGTTGAGGAGACTATACCCCAAACAATTAGATAGAAATCACTATATTTTGATTGTGAAATGAGAAAAAAAAGGTTTATTTGACAATTTAACCCAACCAAGACAGAGACAGCAGTATGGTGGTGTTGAAGAGACAAAGATACAATTCAGACAAGTTGAGGAGACTATACCCGACACAGATAGAAATCACTAAATTTAGATTGGGAAAGGAGAGAAAAGGGGTTTACTTGACAACTTAACCCAACCAAAACAGAAATGAATGATGCAGTGTTAAGGAGAATAAGATACAAGTAAGGCAAGTTGATGAGACTATACCCGATACAATTAGACAAAAATCACTAAATTTAGATTGTGAATGGAGAGGAAAAACTTGACAATTTAACCCAACCCAAACAGAGACAGCAGTGTGGTGGTGTTGAAGAGAGTAAGTAAGATACAAGTCAAGCAGGTTAAGTTCACAGCGGTCAGCCACCATGTAGATCCTCCTCCCTGAGCCCTGAGTCTTATTCTTGCTGGTCACTGTGCAAACCCCCACTACCTTCACGGGACTGGCTGGCAGGCATTCACGAACCCCTCAACCAGAACAGACATGGTATAGGATCTCTTTTTTTTTTTCCTCCATTTTTCATTTTCTTCTGTGTGTGTGTGTGTGTGTGTGTGTGTGTGTGTGTGTGTGTGTGTGTGTGTGTGTGTGTGTGTGTGCGTGTGAGTGTGTATTTCGTTCATTTTACAGAGTGCTGGATGCAAAAAACAAAAAAAAAAAAAAAAAAGAAAAGAAAAGAAAGAAAAAAAAAGGAAAAAAAGAAAAAGAGTAAGAAATGTCAAACTGAGAAAGCGTGAAGTGTTTGTGTAAGAGGACGCCTGGATGTGGAAGCGTGACAAGACAAGTGTAAGACAGTACTTACAGCACACCGGGAGCGTATATTATGCACCGAGTGAGTGTACTGAGAGGTGTGTAGTGTAGATGATGTTTACTAAACCTGTGTCCTTCACTTGGTTTTCTTCGCGTCTCATGCCCGTATTCTGAAACACTTTGTTCTCTTATCATCACTATTTTCCAAAGGCTTTTGTTGAAGATAGTCATGTTTTAAGGGTACTTCTATAGTTTTAGTGATGGATTAACAATATTTCCAGTTTATCATAAGGGGAAGCATTGAAAAACCTGACAAGTCGTCTCTGTGATGTTGGAAAATTGTTGTGGTGAGAGAGCAAAGTGTTTAAGAATACGGGCATCAGTAAAATGAGTGTATAAAGAGGTGAAGAACTTATTAAATCAATCCCCTTCACTGCTAAGACGCATTTTCATATTCATTCTGGTTACTGTTGGGTGATATTATACAGATTCAGAAACTCTTGTGATTAGAATAGTAGAGACTCGGGCCATAAATATTCTGACCTCCGTAGACCCTTTCTAATGTCAATAAAGATCGTCCAATCATACCCAAAACTCACGGTAAAAATGCGTCCCAGTACTGAGGCTTACTAACCGTCCTGCAGGTGTCCTTCCTTCCCTTCCCTCACTTCACGCCCCAGTAATACAAGCGACAACTCACAGCCCGCTGCTGACAACTGCTTCATACACACAACATTCCTAAGACCTGGATTAAGAGTCTATTGCAAGAGAGGAGCATGAAAAAAAAATGGCCAGCGCTTATGTATTTATTCGTTTTCTTACTCTGCGAATCTTTTTTCTTTTTCATTTCAGAGTGGGGAAGCTCTTAAGAAGCGCGGAAAGGAGGTTGGATACAAGGGGAGGGAGAGGAGGAGCGGGAGAGAAGATGAATACGAGGAAGCGCGAAATGAAAAGGCTGCTTTTTTTTTCTTTTTCCTTTTTTTTACCAGTTTTCTTTTTCTTTTTTTTACCAGTCTTCTTCACGCCTTAAAAGTACAATTGGGTAAATAAACAAATTAATAAAAAGACAGACATAAATGAATAAATAAATAAATAAATAAGGACAAACAATTGATGCACGAGTAAATATGTAGATGGAAGAAAAAATAATAAAATCATACAAATCGACGACAACGATGGATAAATAGATGGTTGGATAGATATTTAGAAAGAAAATAAAAATCATACAAATCGACAACAAAAACAACAACAACAACAACAACAACAACAACAACAACAACAACAACAACATTAACAACAACACAATAGCAGATAGGCAAACATCATCACTATTCTCACCTCATCGCCCACTGACGTCACTTCCGTTCCACATGGGGCCGAGGTGCTGCTGCTGCTGCTGCTATATCATGCACCTGGGTCTCTCATATACAACATAAAAAAATTCTGTGCTTCAGTTATCCCGATAGAACCAGAAATAACAGGTTCAAACGAAAAAAAATGTTCAGGAAATAAATGGGAAGGAATAGAGTGGAAGATCAACCCCTTTTCAACACAGGGATACATTTTTACCACGAGTTTTGTGTGTGATTGAACGATTTTATTGACATTGGGAAGGATTTATGGAGTTGAGAGGATAAATGACCAGAGTTTGTATTGTTTTGATTCCTACACGAGTTTCTGACGCTGTATAAAATCGACAAATGATAAGCAGAATAAATATGAAAATGCGTCCCAGTACTGAAGGGATAAATGTCACGGACTCAGTAAGCAGGTTGTTAGTGGTTTACGAGATTAGACAAGGACGATAGGTGGAATTAAGTCGGTAGCCTATATTTTATACAAGGACTGCCAAGTGAAGGCCTTATGACTTATTGCACCTTCCACTATTTGCTTATGTTATGTTCTTATAAGACTGATTTTCCTAACTATAAAGACGCTCATTTGTCCTGGCCACGGCATTGGCATGCATACTGTACTACATCCCACAAGCTTTCTCTGATCCTGACGTTCAAAGACTTAACCCCTTCAGTACTGGGGCGCATTTTCATATAAATTCTGCTTATTATTTGGCGATTTTATACGGTGTTAGAAATGTGAGGATTAAAATAGAACTGACTCTGGCCATTAATCTTCTGACCTCAATAGACCCTTCCTAATATGTCACGTCAATACAATCGTCTAATCACATACAAAACTCAAGGTAAAAGAGTGTCCTCGTAATGAAATGCTTAATACTACTTCGTCTCTCACTAGTATAGATAATGAGATATCAAAAGATGATTGACTCTTCCTGATAGCGTTGTGCGTACATTCCACACACTTTGCCTAATCTTGAGCCTCAAGTCTCAATGGTGCTTCCTCCCTTACTGGTAAAGATAAGAAGCTTCCAAGGGTCACTGACTCCAAACAACTCGGTCATCTTGGTATTAAATATTTAAGCATGGACGACAATGAAGTAATTCTCGCTCCAGCAAACTTTGTCAATTATCTTTAAAGTTCAGCGTAAGTCACGAATCATTGCACTTTTGGTGGTGTGTACTGGCTTTGTTCACGCTCCTTTACACGTCGGTATTCGGAAAAGCTTTGTTCTCTCGCCATAACGTTAGTTTGTCACAAGAATCCTAGAAATTGAAAATGCCAATAACATTACCTAGAACCGCTGGACTGATAGTGGGTGTGTAGCGCAGGACTGTTTCAGAATATGGCCCATACACACACCGGAAATATTCATAATTCGTATAACTAGAATACGTATATTTTTGCTAGATAAAAAAATTCTCAATAATTTTATAGGCTGTAAAACATAACATGGACTCACAAAATCGAAGCCACTTAAAATATACGCAATGTTTTGGACTTGGTGTTTCAGTACTGTGAAGTATTTGGGAACTTATTTTGTTTACTATTTGTCGATTACATACAGCTTCAGAAACTCATGGGGAATTAAAATAACACAGACTCTGGCCATTAATCTTTTGACCTCCATACGTAGACCCTTCCCAATAAAATCGTCTAATCACAACCCAAACTCGTGATAAAAAAATGTGTCCCAGTACTGAAGGGATTAAGGATCATCTGACGTGAGGCTTTATCACCACGACTGTAAATTGTCTGAATTAGTGAAGGATGTGTACCTAAAGACAGGACAGACAGTGGTAATCATGGAGAGGGTCATATGAGAGTTATCGTGGGAAAAGTGAGGGCTGAGGCGGGAAATGAAAACATGGAAGACTTGAGAGGTATGAAAATGTAAAAAGGAAAAGATATAAAAATGATGTGAAGAAAGATGTAAGGCTGAGATGGGAGATACACACAGAAAAAAATATTAAAGCTTTGAGGCGATAATAAAGAATACAACGTTGGAAGTGAGAAGAAAGAATACTAGAAAGACTGCTTGCAAATGAAACACAGCAATGGATAGAAGGAGGATACGAGTGTTACTGAGGAAGAAGTGAAGGAAGAGTGAAGAAAGAAGGTGGAAGACTTGAAAAACATGACTCTGCAAACAGGAAAGACAGCACTGGCTAGGTAAAAGACACGAGTTACATAGAATATCAGAGAAAAAAGATATAGAAAACATGACATAATTAAAACATGGGAAAGAAATAACGCTACAAAGAGGAAAAACACGGTACTTACGTTATAAAGAATCGTTAGGGTAAAATTACGAGAAAAACACGAAACAGTATACAGTAAAAACAGGACATTGAACAAAGAAAAGAAGGGATACACAAGTTGAAGAAAAATAGTTAATTAAAAAAATCACGCAAGAAAGTAATGAAAGTAAATATAGAAGAGAAAATACGAAGATGAAGACAGTAAAAAAACATGACACTGGACAAGAGAAAAAATTGTACAAGTTAAAGAAAAAAAGATGGTTAAAAAGTCGAGTTAGAAAAAAGAACCATGAATGTAAGTAAATACGGAAAAGGATATCCGAAAAAAATAAACTTCAGATAAAAAAGACGAAGAACATTGAAGAAAAATGTTCGTTAAAAAAAAAAGTAAGAAAAAAATCATGAAAACAAATATAGAAGAGGAAATGAAAAAAATAAAAAAAATAAAACTTCAAACAAAAAAGAACGAAGAACATTGAAGAAAAAGAAAAAAAGTTAAATGACCACGAATATTATGAAGGCCAGGGAGAGTCGGGGCGGGAAGGGGGGTTTTTAACTCTCGTCAAGGTGTTGAAGGGAAACAGGAAGGCTGAAGCATTGTGTGATAATCTAGCGGTCTGTGTGGACAAGAAGTGCTTTACAATCAGTGCACAGGGATGGTTTGGACATGATGTGGCACAGGTGTGGTTCATTAAGCAACATTGAACCAAGGAAAGGGAGTCTTACATGAATATTGACTGAGACTGCTTGCTTTACTCTATAATTGAACTGGCTTGTATTTCGCCGGGTTTCATTCAGTGAAGAGTGGGTTTCGTCAGTGGTACCAGAGTTGGGGAAGTGGATGGGGAATGGGTAGGGAATGAGAGGGAAAAATGCTTATGTCTAATTGTGAGGAGATAATAGATGGTTTTCGTTTACCAGAGAGAGAGAGAGAGAGAGAGAGAGAGAGAGAGAGAGAGAGAGAGAGAGAGAGAGAGAGAGAGAGAGAGAGAGAGAGAGAGATTCATTTAGCGTCATAACAACACGCTCAAATGGTGCTGCATATTAATAAGGTCTAAACACAAAGAGTTAGATGTAATATTGACAACAACAAAAATAGTAATGGTGGTGGTGGTGGTGGTGGTAATAATAATAATAATAATAATAATAATAATAATAATAATAATAATAATAATAATAATAACAACAACAACAACAACAACAGAATATTACCAAGATTCAGGAGAGAGAGAGAGAGAGAGAGAGAG
>CM035196.1:24538452-24550568 GCA_020233015.1 Callinectes sapidus
GCCGAGCAGCGTGGGAGGGCACTGGCTAATTAATTACGGTAGGCAGTTTGTAGTCTAGTTAGTTAGTTGGCTTGTTGATGTAATAAGTCCCGAGTATTAATTAAGCAGCAGCAGCAGCAGCAGCAGCAGCGTTCACTCGATCCTAGACTGAAGAGACAGACATCCGTAATCAGAAACCCCTTGCTCTCTCACCACAACAATTTTCCAAGGCCACAGAGAGGGGTAACCAGATTTTACAGACATTTTCTACTTATAACAATCTAAAACTCTTGCCACTCCATCACCAGAACCATACACATGACCTTAAAAACACGACCATTTGGAAAGCAGTGATGGAGAGAGACAGAACTTGAGCAGCAGGTATGACACAGGGCAGAGCGACTGTCAGCTTCTACCCCTCCTCTCCCCCCAACACCACCACTTCGTACGGGTCACACTGCTCAGTTCTTCCATCAGTCTCTCGGTGTCCTCGTGATCGTCCCCACCGGACACAAAGCATCCCCAGGGCAAGCCTCCAGACATGCACGCGCCACAGGAGACACTGAATAAAGTCAATTTTCCTGCACTGCACCTTAGGATCGCATTCTCAAAATATCCATAAGGTAATCCTCCTGACATGCACGCAGCGCACAACACAAGGGCGAGACGAGCTATCCGGCAAAGAGATTGTCATACTCAGTGAATAATGCTTCTTTTTTTTCTGCGCCATACCTCACGACCACATTTCCAAGGCAGGTAGGTGTTCGAAAAATGGACGAAGCAGACAACACAAGGACGAGAGACGCAGTATCAGTTGACGAGACTGTCATGCTCACTGAATAATGTCAATTTTCCCTCACCACACTATCGGATCACACTAAGAGAGCATCCCTCCAGCAAGTGTTGAGACATGCACCCAGACAGCACGGAGGACAGACAGACACACAGTATATGAGATGAACAGATCGTCTTGCTCACTGCATAATGCCGGTATTACTAGGCCATACCTTAACCTCCTTTCTCTACGTGTCAGCCTCTCACCAATCACTAATCAGGACAGGACAAGGCATAAAGGGTTCAAGCTTCAAGGGACAGATTCAAAAGAGATAAAAAAGGAATTAGATCTTATCAGGAGTGGAAAGACACAATGGGTTCAAGCTTTCAAAGTCAGATTAAAAACAATAGAAAGTAATTAGTTTTCATCAGGAGAGAGGTAAAAGGGTTCAAGCTTTAAGACTCAGATTAAAAAACAATAGTAAGGAATTAGTTCTCATCAGGACATACAAAACATAAAAGGTTAGAGTTTCAAGAGTCAGATTCAAAAGAGATAGAAAGGAATTATTTTCAAATCAAGTGACAAGTGAGTGGAATGGTCTCAAGTGACGAAGCAGTAATCAGGTCACAGTCATTAGGGAACTTTAAAAACTTCAGCTAAATTATGGATGAGTATTGTATGTGGAAATAGGGAGCCACGTATCACAAAGAGACTGCCATATGTGACAGTGATGATTCATGGCGGCCTCCCTTGTGTTCCTTTCTAGACTACTTCGTATCATGTTCTATATTGTCTAGTGTGGAACATTTTAACCCCTTCAGTACTGGGGCGGATTTTCATACTTATTTTGCTTATTATTTGTCGATTTTATACATACAGCTTCAGAAACTCATGTGGGGATTAAAATGGTACAGACTCTGGCCATTAATCTTCTCACCTCCATAAACTCTTCCTAATGTCAATAAAATCATCTAATCACACCCATAAATCGTGGTAAAAATGCGTCCCAGGGCTGAAGAAGTTAAGGTTTTCAAAGTGTTTCCACGATACTAATAAAGATCAACACGTATTTTGCATCGATAATGAACAAGAAAAGCAACCACAAGAAATCCATTAATGGCTCTAACCTTTCGAAACAGTCGTAATGAGGCCAAAGTCTTTCAAATCTCTCTCTCTCTCTCTCTCTCTCTCTCTCTCTCTCTCTCTCTCTCTCTCTCTCTCTCTCTCTCGTCCATCCACACAAAATGGCTTCCCCCTTGACGAGCAGCATTACGGCCACCACCAACGACCAGACGACCTCCCCGCCCGCCGCCCCTCGCTGACGAATTCACCTGGCGCCATACTACCTCGCTGCTGCGGCGCCACTAAATTGATTGAACGCCTCGTGGTCGCCAAAACAGCTGTGTGGGAAGTGGGGAAGTGGAGCAGGACGAAAGGGTGGTGGTGTGAAGGATATACTGAAAGAGAGAGAGAGAGAGAGAGAGAGAGAGAGAGAGAGAGAGAGAGAGAGAGAGAGAGAGAGACGCACGACTAAACATGAACACAAACAATAGATCTACAAAAGCCAAATATCCCTTTCAATACTAACACAAATCGATCTAACTGTACACACCAAAAAGATGTTCCTTTCGTCAATACCGGCGCCATATGACCACGTTATTGCGGCGCCTTAGAGATCCATTATTCATCACATTCATCCAACATTTCATAAAAATTCTCGCTGCTCACAAAAGAAGGTCTCTCTCTCTCTCTCTCTCTCTCTCTCTCTCTCTCTCTCTCTCTCTCTCTCTCTCTCTCTCTCTCTCTCTCTCTCTCTCCCATGACTAGCTGGATGTTTAAGAGTACTTCTTCGACTAACAATCTGAAGATCCTGTTAATCTACCACTAAAACCATTAAAAACACCCATAATAAGCCGTGTCTCTTTAAACTGGAGTCTTTTAAATGTAGTGGAGGTGTGGCGCAGTGCTTCAAAATATGGCTTAAGATATCACCGCTGTGCTACTGGGTGTTGTGGTGGTGATTCTTGACAGCAGAGGAGGAGCGCGGTGTTGCAAGGTGAAGGAAGAGCCTGTGGACTGGACAAAGGCTGGCCAGACATGAATACGCCAGCCGGTGCTACACTCCTTGTCCTGCCGTGGCCGCCTTTACAGCGCCATGGAAACAGTGAAATACGAGTATATGCAAGAGGGACGTTTAAATACATTTGTCGTCCAATTCTGAGTTAGCCAATTTGTTTTTGTTTTGTTTTTTACTTTTCTTTACAGACTGGCACCACAGTTTTTATTTTATTTTTCATTGATTTTGTTGCTCCTGACCAGTGCCCCTCTTACATAAAAAAGAGCATTGGCCTTGCAAGGGATCCGAGCCGACACAGAGGTATTATAAAGCAGGGCGCCTTGCACCTCAGGACTGTGACTATTGGCAGGTGATATGGTAATCTTGGGGTCTTTGTGCCTCAGGTCACACCACAGGAAGTGACTCCCGAGGACCAAGAAGAGGCTGCAGGAGCCAGCTGAGGCAGGACTGAATTAACGCAGGTGAATACGGTCATATATCTGTTTTAAAGACATTTCAAAAGGAAAATTGTAAAAATATTACTTTAATATTAACATGATTTTAACAAAAAACTTTACTTACAGAATATAAACAACAACAACTCTGAAACTACACACAAGTGTGTTCACACCATTTTTGTTTTTCATGCACAAACAACACCCGTACGCGTGTATATTGACATTAATGTTGTTTACAGTAATTACTAATTGCATTACTCCGGTAGTCTAGGCTAGTCTAGCAATTACTAATTGCATTACTCCGGCAGTCTAGGCGCGACGGCAGCGTGCTGCAGACAGCATTGCCTCTGTATACATGCAGGATGCGTGCACATGCAGCGAGTGCAGGTTTTCTTGAACGAGCAACCACGAGAGTTGATTGGCGCCAACCAGCTCCAAGAATTACTCCATAAATAACAAGTATTATAAGCATGCACAGAGAAAGCCGGCTCAGTGTGTCGCCATGGACAGCCTGCTACTGCTTCAAGCTTCCCTCCCTGATTTCACCACACTATTTTTGCCAACTCAACTTGCGGCAATGGGCTTGTGGCAAGAGTGACATTTCGTTATATATTGCTTTTGTACTACATTAGACTGACATATACTTGAATCTTCATTCACCTCAGCTGAGAGTGATGACTAGTTGTTGTTGTTGTTTTCACGTAGAATATGTACACCAGTTACATCACTTCTTTAGAGTGTACCCAAAAATTCTTCATAAAACCTCTATGCATTTTCAGGTCAAAGCAGATCACCCTTTGTGATCGCCTACGAGCGCTGGTCAGCACCGGCTGGAGCTGGTTACTTCTGCCAGAAAACCGGCGTTACCTGAGCACGTACTCTAACCTGTTATGCCGTGTAATGTTATACAACTCGTCCATCACAACACTTTCCGGGAGACACCATGTATTGTATCACTGATCACACACTGTAGGAACGATTCTTCTTTGCACATGGTAAATCACTCCACGGCCTGAATCTGTAAGGCCCTCAGCCTCTCATATCACAACTGTTCACGTGTTACACACACACACCACAGAAGTGACTGGTGTGACTGCATTAGTATTCCTCCCTTGATATCGTACAACACCTATAAAACTATCACTTAACATCGTAATTATTTGCGTACACAGGTAAAGGAGTTGATTAGCGTGGTTTCGTTGGAATTTCCTCCACCGATATCGCAGAACCCTTGTAGAATTATCACTAGAAACACGACAACCCTTGTAGGCTGATAACATCCACTACAGCCTGTTGAAAGTGGACGAGATAGAGCAAAGACACATTTCAGAATAAGGTTATAAGACACAGGCCTGTATTCTGAAATGCTTGACACTCTCACCGTGTCTCTGCTTAAAGACCACAAAGATGATAAGCCGGGTTTTCAAGACTGTTTCTCCTGTCATTAATACAGAAACCTTTCAACATGCCAGTAGAATCATAAAAAAAATTGCCTTATAAACCAGTCACTTCAAATACTTTTAATGAAGCGTTGGTGGTGGTGGTGTACGTAGAAGTGTTTCAAAATACAGTTCATCCTCGTCGTACAAGGAGCACAGGAGGTTGAGGCACAGTGAAAACAGAACACATTGAGGCAAGCCTGACCAGGAGACATGTTACGGTACCCTTGTGACTGTTTACGACTGCCTACCAATTACACTGAGTAAACCCTACACGATATCAATGACTGGAGATAATGATCAGATCTTTTTTTTTTTTTTTTTCCAATTAACTACTACTCTTCTTACTGGCAGTCATATTTTTCTAAAGATCCATAGCCTTATTCGGCGTCTGAATTCAGCTGTGTTAATTAAAAAGGGGGAAGCTGGCCAAGGGCAACAAAAGTAGTGAAAATAAAAAAGCCCACTAATTGTCAGTCCCCTGAAAGCTCAATAGTCAGCCGAACATCAAGGACACATGTTTTGAAACCTCCCTCTACTTTTAACCCTTTCAGTAATAGGACTCCTTTTCACATTTAATTTCCTCATTAATCATTAGTTGATTCTATAAAGCTTCAGATATTCATGTCAGATTTAAAATAGTAGACTCTGGCTATTAATCTTCTGACCTCCATAAACCCTTCTTAATGTCAATAAATGCGTCTATTCACACCCAAAACTAGCGAAAAAAATGTGTCGCCATAATGAAGGGGTTAACAGACTCTACTGTATAGTGGAAATCATTGAGTGGGTGGGAATAGTGTTTTCATGACTAGTGATACTTTAATACTGAATCCACATCACCAAATGGAAAGAAAAGCACCAATGAGCCTCTGAAACGCAAGCACTACGAGGTGTTTAAAAATACGTGCCATGTATTAAACTCTGTGAACCAATACAATGTGGAGTGAAGGGAGGGAAGCCAGGGAAGGTGGAGGGTTAATACGAGCCACTCCCCACAAGCACTGGGAGGGAGTCTTAATGAACACCTGTCAGGGAGGCGAGGCAAGCCAGGCACCAGGTAAGTGTATACCACATCACCCCCTCCCCCCTCCCCCCTCCCCCCCCTCCCTCACTCCATTGCACCGAGGAGGAAGACGTCACCATTACCACATCCCACCCCAGCCCTACCCCCTCCACTGACACTACTACCACCACCACCACCACCACCACCACCACCTCTATCACCAGTGAGGAACAACAGGACCACCAAGAATGCAGGCCAATTCACCACCACCACCACCACCACCACCACCACCACCACCACCACCACCACCACCACCACCGTTGCCAGGTAATGGAAAAAAAAGTAAGTCATCTCTTTCACGGCCTTCACCACCACCACCACCACCACCACCACCACCACCACCACCACCAACAACAACAACAACAACAGAAAATGTTCATAGGGTTTGCTCCGTTGTAGGCTCTCATTCACTTGAGTTAACGAGCACACACACACACACACACACACACACACACACACACACACACGAAAGAAGAAGAAGAAGAAGAAGAAGAAGAAGAAGAAGAAGAAGAAGAAGAAGAAGAAGAAGAAGAAGAAGAAGAAGAAAAAAGACAACAACAACAAGCGAAAATTTGCCATCTACTAAATATTACTCCTCTCATAATCCACGAAGGTAAACACAAGAGTAAAAGACACAACAACAACAACAACAACAACAACAACAACAACACCTCAAGGTATCGGTTTCTGGTAAGTGCATCGGCTTTCGTGGGTCCCTCTCCCCCTCCCCTTGAATATCCCCCTCCCCCCACACCCCTCCCCTCCCTCCACGTGACTTCCACTCTCTCTACTCCCTACTCTCACCACCACCACCACCACCACCACCACCACTACTCATACTCTCCCATAATGATAAAAGGTGACCCCCCCCCCTCCACTCCCTGCAGCCCCATTCCTGCCCCCCCCTCCCCCCTCCCTCCCTTTGCTTAACACGAGACACGGGAAGCCTGTTTGGAGGGACATAAAATTGGCAAATAGGGGAAAAATAAACTCCACAAAAAAGATACGCTTCTGGTAAAAAGAAAAAAAAGTAACATTAATATTAACGCAGAGGTGAGGTAAGGAGGTAAGTTTATTATTACTCACCTCGTTACCTCTGTGTTTTCTTGTCACCTCCTCCGCCAACATTGAAATTATCCACTAAAGTACCGTGACGCGTTTTCATATCTATTCTGCTTCCTATTTGGCGTTTTTATACAGCTTCATTAAATTTGAAGGGGATTAAAACAGCGACAGTTCTGGTCATTAGCCTCCTGACCTTCATAGACACTTCCTCATGCAAATAAAATCGTTTAATCATATGCAAAACTCATGGTAAACAACGCGTCCCAATACTAAACTGAGATTATGATTGCATTCATTTCCCGCTATCTATGCATGAAAATAGCAAAAAAATGGTGTTTTTCTCACGTTGTATGGTGAAAACTAAAAGATTATATTGTTGTTTTTTCCCTAAACTCTTTTTTTTTCCAATTCCTACGTCTAGAACTCAAACCTGGCTCTATTTTTTTTCTTTTTTTTTTCCCATTTACACTGACAACAACCATCCCAAGACAATAGCGTCGATACACCAGGTTGGTTCATCTGACTGGACCACTTTCCACTCACTACTTAGGGAGTGGCAGTCAGACAGTCACAGGTTCTCAGAGCAGGCCATCACCGGAACACACTGCAGCCTCCTTTTTCTCTTAGTGCTTCCCTTAGCCCCTTCAGTACTGGGACACATGTTCACCACGAGATTTGAATGTGATTACACGATTTTATTGACATTAGGAAGGGTCTAAGGAAGTCAAGATTAATTATTATTATTCCAATATCCACATGAGTTTCTAAAGCTGTATAAAATAAACAAATTATAAGCAGAAGAATATAAAATTCAGCCCCAATACTGAATGGGTTAGGATGGGTCTAAGGAGGTCAAGATCAATGACCAGAGTCTGTACTATTTTAATCCCCACATGAGTCTAAAGCTGTATAAAATCAACATATTGTAAACAGAATGAATATGAAAATGTGCCCCAATACTGAAGGGGTTAATCATTCTCTTTTTACATACTATTAGAAGTTAAAATTTATAAATAGGAAACATAACAACGAGTGGTGACGTAAATGTTGCTATGGGCGTCCACCTGCCGGGTTCACATATCAGTGTTGCCTGCCCACCTCCCCACGCGTTAAAAGCTACCTGATAGGGGGCCACTGCCTCACTACCCATTTGGATATTTACAGTTTCTCCCCGCCCTGATGGATTCTCTTTGGACGTATTACCCATAGATATCTACCACTGCTGCTGCTATTCTTAACCTCTGTGAATGTATTCGATAGCACCATCTTGTAATACATAAACATTAATTGGAACCATTGTGGTCATCAGTTCAGGATAGGTTAAGATGGGTGCAATTTAGCTATGTTTGGTTAGATTAATAAGTAATAGTAGTAGTAAATAAGTAGTAGTAGGTTAATAAGTAAGTAGTAGGTCAATAAATAAATACAAGATTAGTAAGTAAGTAGTAAGAGTGTAAGACAGTTGCAAGTGGCCTCTAGGCTTACTTTCAGTGAATGATCCCAGGTACTCATTTAACCCCTTCAGTACTGGGACGCATTTTTCACTTTCATTCTGCATATTACTTGGCGAATTCATACAGCTTCAGAAACTCGTGTAGAGATTGAAATAGTACAGACTCTGGCCATTAACCTTCTGACTTTCATTAGGCCTTCTTAATGTCAATAAAATCGTCTAATCACAGTAGAAATTCTTGTGCTTAAAATGTGATCCAGTACTGACGGATTTCGTGACCAAAAGCACAACCACCCCATCCCGGATTCAAATCTGGCGTCGCCCTTCGTAGTCAACTGCGCTCGCCACTAGAACACTAGAACACTACGGAGACGCTAATAAACAGGGTGGTGGTAAATATCTGATGGGGAAATGTCCACGAGGAAAAATGAGCTACAGACGAGTGATTGATTAACTTCTTCAGTATTGGGTCACATTTATACCGCTGGTTTTGGGTGTAATTAGACGCTATTATTGACATTAGGAAGGATCAATGGAGGTCAGAAGATTATTGGCCAGAGTCTGTACTATTTCAATCCTTACATGAGCTTCTGAAACTGTACAAGATCGACAAATAATAAACAAAATAGATATGAAGATGCATCCGAGTATATACTGAAGAGGGTTAAGAGGATAAGATTCAAGGAAGACAAGTTAGGAAAAAAACGCACAAGGGGGTTCAAATGTCCCGTGGGAGGAGTCATGGGAGGGAAAGGGAGAATATTGCAGGGAGAAAAGGTCTGTGGGGAGAATGTCCTACACTCCACTAACACTACGCACACCAGGGAAATGTCAAGTGGGTAGGATAGGCCAGGCAGGGAAATGTTCGGAGGGGAATGAAGTGCACCGAAGGGAGATAGAGAGAGAGAGATGAATATTGCAGTGTTAGCCAGCAGGTCATCCCCCTCACCGCCACCACACCGCTACCCTGACCCTTGTGTGTGTGTGTGTGTGTGTGTGTGTGTGTGTGCAGAGAATATTGTTAGGCCTGAGTCGCGGCGTGTCAGTCTACGATCACAAGGGATTACTCACCCCGCCCTCAGCTCAGGTGTCGCTGGGAGATGGGGGTGCGATTCACTCCCTCGATTTTTATGCTACCAGTCAAGGATGATGTTAATGATGATGATGATGATGATGATGATGATGATGATGATGATGATGTTAAAAGTAATAGTAGTAGTAGTAGTAGTAGTAGTAGTAGTAGTAGTAGGTAGTAGCAACAACAACAACAACAACAACAACAACAACAACAACAACATACTAGCAATATGCCACTCACTACAAAATTCTCCTTCTTTTTTTGGCTGGATATGAACTTAAGTGAACTAAATTTAAACACAACCACCCAACACAACCTTAGCTTACCCTGTTGTCATCCAGTCTGAATTTGACCTAACCACATCTTACCTAACCTAACCTTTCCTTACCTTATCTTATCCTATCATATCCTACCCTATCCCGTCATACTCTATCCTACCAAATAATCTCAGTAGGCCTTTTTGTTCATTATTTTTTGTTACCTTTGACCAGCTTTCCCCTCTTATATAGAAAAAAACCTTACCTTAACCTAAAATCACTAACTTGACAATAACCTAACTGTCCTAACATAACCTAACCTCACCTAAATAAAGTAAACACCAGGTGAGTGATCTGTTGTGCACTCAATTCTAACCCAATCACACACACACACACACACACACACACACCTCATTATCACTAATCACAGCGCCAGTATATAAGGAGGGAAGGGTGGGGGTACCATGACGATGAAGATGGCAGGTATGGGAGGGAGAATGAGCAGATAGGGGGTTAACTGGTACAGGTCATATGAAGAAGATTGCCACGTGTACATTAGAAGGCTTTTTTTATTGAGGCTTCCTTTGTTTTTCTCATATTCTACACGGGGAAGTGAAGTGAATGAAAAGTGTCTTGCGTGGTGGTAGATAGGATGAAGGGTATGCGTGAAGGATGATTGAGTATGCGTGAAAATAGCAAGAAATTATTCAGATTCTAGATAAGGAAGTGAAGTGACTAGAAAATATATATCTTGCGTGGTTATGAGTATATTTGAAAAGGTGATCAATTACGAAGATTTTAAAAAGTCATGCGTGGTTGTAGATAGGATGAAGGGATGATTGGGTATGCGTGAAAGTAGTAAGAAATTGTTTATATTCTAGATAGGGAAGCGATGTGATTATAAAATATATAGCTTGCGTGGCTATGGGTATATTTGAAAAGGTGATCGATTACGAAGATTTTAAAAAGTCTTGCGTGGTTGTAGATAGGATGAAGAGATGATTGGGTATGCGTGAAAATAGCAAGAAATTATTCAGATTCTAGATAGGGAAGTGAAGTGACTAGAAAAATATATCTTACGTGGTTATGAGTATATCTGAAAAGGTGATCCATAACTACGAATAGAAAAAGTCTTGCGTGATTGTAGATAGGATGAAAGGATAATTGGGTATGCGTGAAAATCGTAAGAAATTAATTATATTCCAGATAGGGAAGTAAAATGACTAGAAAATAATATATTGCGTGGTTATGAGTATATCTAAAACGGTGATCTAGGATGAAGAGATGATTGGGTTAAGAAATATAGTAAGAAATCATTTATATTCTAGATAGGGAAGTGAATTACTTAGAAAATATATATCTTGCGTGGTTCTAGATAATGAAGGAAAGATCGGCTATACGTAAAAAAAAAGAGAGCACGAAATGACGGAATATCTGAAAAGGTGATCAAATACTAAGAAAGCGTAGATTGACGAGGTTTGCGTGCTAAGATGATTAATAAGCAGCTGTGTGAATAGGTGTCTAGACAGGGACGGAGTGAGGACTGGGGAGGATGAATAGAGGATTGAAAAGATGAGGAATAAAAAGGAACAAGAAAAGAACTAGAAAGGGATGAAAGGACGGCTGAGTAAACTGCAGTGAGGAATGAAGAGCTAATGAACGAAGAGGTGAGTATAAATGACGGAATGAGGAATGAAAAGACTGGAGTGAAGAGATGAGTAGAAAGAGACTGTCACGCATAGATCTTTGTATATATGTAAGCGAAATACTGACCAAGAGTAGCAAAAGAAAGAAAAAAATGGCCATAAAGATGTTGGTTCCTCGAGTGTTCAAAAAGGTGTGGTCTCAGTAATCATATGTGGTGAGACAATAGGGAGTTTTAAAAGGAGATTAGACAAATATATGGATGAGGATGACAGTTGGAATTAGACAGTGGTGCTCACACGGAGACTGCCAAGAGTAGGCCTAACTGTCTATTGCAACTTTCATTATTTTCTTTTGTTCTAAGAGGAGAAGAGGCGGTGAATGACTGACGTGGGTACAGCGTGTATGAATGGAGAGATGGGTGGGAAAGGTGAGACAGGTGAGAGGTGAGAGGTGAGAGGTGAGCAGGTGTGAGCTGGAGAGGTGGGCAGGTGGGTGTCGCCTCCACAGGTGTGAAGGCGACACCTGCCCAGGGAGTGAAGTGTTTGCCTTGTGAAGCGTGGTGGGCTGGCTAACTAACTGGCTGACACACGGACTGACTGACTGACTGACTGACCTACTGACCCCCACAGCTGATGCGACAAACACCATGGCGACGACGACGACAATGATGATGATGATGATGATGATGATGATGATAAATAATAATAATAATAATAATAATAATAATAATAATAATAATAATAATAATAATGACAGCAACACCAACAATAACAACAAGAGGAGAAGAAGAAGAAGAAGAAGAAGAACAACAACAACAACAACAACAACAACAACACAAACTAT
>CM035196.1:24602291-24627979 GCA_020233015.1 Callinectes sapidus
CGTCTTTATATTTATGTACCCGAACTTCCTGACACACACATAAACAGATCCACAAACACACACACACACACACACACACACACACACACACACACACTTCAATTCCTTCTCTCCATTGTCGTGTCTTTCAAACTTCAAACTTTTACACCACTGAACGAAAACCCACAAAATAAGTCACTCCTAGTTGCGTTTTTCTCTTACTCTCTCTATATGTTTTTATGTCACACTGTAAATCTTATTAGATAAAAAGAAAAAGAAGAACAAAATAGATTATGAAGATAAAGAAGAAGAAGGAAATGGAAACAACGAAAGAATTAGAAGGAAAGAGATGACTGGATAGCAAACTCACACACCGGTTATCAGGAACAAGAGATCTTAGGTGAGGAAATCGGATAAACAAACAAACACAGACCATATTTATTCTATTCTTTTAGCTAAACCTTCATCCCATTCTTTTTGGCTATCTCTCTCGTACCTGCTGAAGGACTGGTATCTAAGTGGGCCTTTTTGTTTCATCTTTTTTGTGGTTCCCTGCCAGATTTCCCGTCTTACATGAAAAAACACGCAGGAATTTCAAAAGTAAGGTAACATCTTGGTCACGATTCTTCAGATGTATTTAACTTATCATCGAATCAACCATCACTGCTTCTTGTTTGTTTCAGTTCTCTCGCCACAACAACCTTCCTGAACTGGAGGAGGACGAGGACGAGGACGAGGACGAGGACGAGGAGTAGTAGGAGGAAATTAAATAAAATGTACCAGTATTTCCGAGAAGCAGGACGTGAAGTGGCGAAAGTAAGCGTAGATAAAGAGCTTATCTGACAGAAGTCTAGTGGGAAAAGGTGAAAATATTTGATTCAATAAAAAAATATGACAGAAAGGGGTAAAAATGATCATGAGAACGGAGACTGAAGCTTTTTTTTAACATTACCTAAAGCGATGTTGAATAAGAGTGGTTCTGACAAAGGTCTTCAGATACAATAAGGAAAATATGTGAATCAGTACAGATGGGAAGGAGTAAGTGACACAAGGATGAAAGATATTCCTTTAAAAATTACTTTTCTTTGAGAGGCGCAGACGATGAAAGGATCAAAAGGAGATCTCTAATGGACATAAGATAAGTATTGGAATTAATGCAGGAAACAAATAAAGAGACATAATAAAAGACATGAGTGAAAGTTTGAAATTTACCTTCCTTACAAATCTTACACTGAGAGAGTAGATGAGAGAGGTCTTCAAATGGCGTAAAGAATAAGTTAGGGTCAATACAGCGAGGAATGACCAAATATGTAACTATGAAGCAACACGGGTATCTTTTGCGATGAAAGGAGAAACACACACACACACACACACACACACACACACACACACACACACACACACACACACACACACACACACACACACACACAAAGAAAAGAAGATGAACGTGAGAATAAGTGCAAACAAAGAATTCTGATTTTACCAATATATGAAATCGAACAGACTCAGGCGGACTCGAGAGAGAGAGAGAGAGAGAGAGAGAGAGAGAGAGAGAGAGAGAGAGAGAGAGAGAGAGAGAGAGAGATTGACTTTTCCCTCCCTTTCTTGAATATATATCAATTCCAGGAGTGTCTGTCTATTTATATCATCCCTAATATATTCTATTCTACAACCACCACCACCACCACCACTACCACTACCACTATCCCTACTACTACCACTGAACCACCACTAATCTAAACACACCACACTCATCACTCCACTTCTCATCTCAACATTTTCATTTCATCCTGCCTCTGCCTCGTCCTCCTTTAGTCCCGCCCTTGCCAGCCAGCCAGCCAGCCCGGGTGAACCCAGCCCGCCAGTGCATTAGTTATAACACGTCAGATACTTCAACACGCGCCAGACTAAGCCTCGCCAGAAATTTACTATGAATACTGACACATTCTTTCAAGGGGAGGTGCTGTGTAGGGAGAGAACATAGACCAAGTGAGCAGGGTTAAGTTAGCAGAGTTTGTTAGCGATGTTAGCAGAGAATAAGCGTGGGCTCTATCTTTATTATTTTGTTGCTCTTGGCCAGCTTTCCCCTCTTACATAAATAAAAAGAGGACGACAGAAGGGGAGGAAGAGATCAGCAGGATATACAGTTAGTAGGTAGCAGTTTTCAATAAAAGCAATATCTTACTGAGAATGGCAATGTTAACTGGGAGTTTATTAGCAGAGAATTAATGTTAACTAGCAGATGATGACGGGAGGAAAGGGGGAGATAAGCAGGATACAGTTAGCAGGTAGCAGTTTTTAATAAAGGCAATATTTAATTGAGCAGAGATGAATGTTGGTTAGCAGAGGATAAGGAAAAGGTGAGATTAGCAGATCCAAAGTAACACGAAAAATAAATAAAAATAAATAAATAAACAAAGGAAGAGCTACAAGAGCTGAACAAGAATGCAGAATCAGAGAAAGAATTCTTCAGAAAATCATTACCTTTGGGGAATGGAAAGTTTGCAAATAGATAAGACGATACGAAAATTGAGAATAAAAACAAAGGAGGAAGAAAAAAGAATGTTGCTTTAAAAGACCAGCAGGAGGTAGTTGCCTAGGAGACAGCAGGCGGGGGGAAAACAGAGAGGGTCAAGCAGCAGAAAGATACATAGTTAGCAGAAGGAGCGAGCACCAGGAGATTCAGAGAGCTAGAAAATGTGTGTGTGTGTGTGTGTGTGTGTGTGTGTGTGTGTGTGTGTGTGTGTGTGTGTGTGTGTGTGTGTGTCGCTACATGACTATGTTGTGTGTGCTCTGAGCAGCGAGCGGTCGGTGGGACGGCGGGGCAACACAAGGAAAGGGTGAGGTGATGGAGACACGAGCACAAGATATAGATACTTTATGTGTGAAAAAATATTTGCCTTGGCCAGCGGTTGTGTTACAGTGTGCACCATGGCCAAGGCACGGACATTACATGGTGGTACGTGTGGAGGCTGCGGGAGTGGCACGCGTGGTGGTGCGTGGTGAGTAGTGAGTAGTGAGTCCAGACACTGAGCGGTGCGAGACTTTTACACACGGGAATATCACAGATGGCGACAGTGACCCACACAGTCCTGCGGCGGTACGGGTGTGTGTTTGTGTACGGCCCAGAGGGAGGTAGTCAGGTGGTCGGTCTGTCGTGCCTGCACGTCACTATAGCGAGTTGTACTTGTCCTGTGTTTTCACGGTGGGCACGCCCGCCACGGCACTGTGCACGGCAGGCAGGTCTGAGCGGGGCCCTGGCGGGGCGCGCATGGTTTGCGACGCTTCTACTTTAGTCTACACGTAAAATATAGATATTATGTACACATCAAACAAATACTGATGAGTCCCAGTATAGTATATGTGTGTGTGTGTGTGTGTGTGTGTTTTCCCACTAGCATCACTAGGGCGCGGCATGCCCACGTGGCGGTGCTGGGCGGTCCTCCACCTCCTGCAGCGAGGAACAAGCGAGGCTGGGGGGCGGTGCCTCGATCACCACGTGCAGGATTAGGTCGTCGGCGGCAGCGGTCCCGAGGGCAGGCCTAGGACAGTGCTAGCTCTGATTGTCGCTGTAGGTCCTCCTGGAGGCGTAGGCGTGGCGCAGAGTGGCTGCTGTGGGGTAGTACAGCGTGTTGGAGCGCTGCAGCGAGGACTGGTTGGCGGTGTCGATGGCCATGCCACTCAGCCCGCGCACCGTGTTGTGACGACGCCGCGGCGGCCGCAGGATGCGCTGCACGGGCTTCTGCTGCCTCTGGTTGCTCGACCCCTCCTGCCGCAGAGAGTTCATGCTGAGGAGAGATAGAGCGCGCTTCAGTGAAGACTTCCGCGACATGACCCGTTCCACGTGCCCGCGCGGCCTAGGCGAGTCCTCTACGTAGATAGTGGGCAGGTTGGTGTCCGGCTCGTGGGCGCGGCGGTGGCTGCGGGGCAGCCTCAGAGACACAGCCCGCCGCGGCCGCCTGACGGTAGCCAGCATCAGCGCGTCGGGTTGCAGCGTCTCGGACTCCCCCCTGTGGCGCCGCACCTTGAGGGAGGAGGACCTGCCGAGGCGCTCCCGCAGCACGGCCGTCACCGAAGACACGGAGCAGATGGAGCCCCGCTCGCTGCTGGTGGAGCCCCGGGACACTTTCCTCAGGCGGGACACGTATTGCAGGGGCCGCAACGCATCCTCTTCCGCCACGCTACCCTCCTCCGCCTCCCTCAGCGTGCCTCCTGTGCTGCTGGCATGGCCAGGGAAGGCGTGGGGCGCGCCCCTGGACGAGGCCTCAGCGGCGATAGTAAGGGGCGAGCGTTCACAGTCGCCGCTGCTACCCAGGGACTCCCGCAGGCTATATTTGCCCGAGGACTCGCTACTGTGGCTGCTACGGGCCTGGCCGTCCCCACAGCTTCCCTCGTCACAGAAGCTGTGGCCAGAGTCCAGGGCAGAGTCTGAGCCTGAGTGGCGTGACTCTGGCGGGTGCAGACCGCCACTAAAGGAGAAATCGCGCCCTTTTTCCGGCGACGAGGACTCTACAGTGGAGAGCGAGGCGCGGCGGCAGTACTGGCACTGACCCATGGCAGAGGCACTCCCGGATGGGCCACCCTCAGGTCACATCACTCCCACTCACATCTCGCGCTGTACGCACTCCGCCGCCACGCCACGTCCCCGCCAAGCCTGGTGTATACGAGAGCTGGCAGCCGTCTCGCTGAGTCCTCACTGATGTGTGCGTACGTGTGTGTATGTGTGTGTGTCTACGGGCGCTGGAAGGCAACGAGCTGAGGCCCTGTGACTGAGCCAGACCTGCCCACGGACGCAGCACCAACCCTGCAGCGGCTGTCAGGAACTAATAGAGCGGCCGCGTGTCTGTCCAGAAATACTCCCGGCTCACGGGTGGCGGACGCACGATGCCTGGCGGCGCGGCAGGGCGCTCTCACGTCCCTGCCTTGTTACGTTTAGAAATATTCAATACTCTTATAAACCCTTAGAAATTGGATTCTTGGTACAGTCATGAAGGAAAACTTGGGAACATAACAAATTACACCAACACTCACCTTAACAAGAGATAAAGGGGAGTCATCCCGCCAGTGTTGGAGCTTACCAAGGAGAAAAGTGTGTGTGTGTGTGTGTGTGTGTGTGTGTGTGTGTGTGTGTGTGTGTGTGTGTGTGTGTGTGTGTAAATGAAAATTTTAAAAACTCAAACATTTCAACGCCCCCCCCCCCAAAAAAAAAAAAAAGTATTGCGTTTCTTTTTCCCCATCTGTATCCAGAATAATCTTTGGTACTGTTGAGCACCATTGTCCTACTCTCCACACCCAAAAAATTAAATACTCCTTTCCCTTTTCTCTTACACTACACGTGCGGCTTTTCCTCATCAACCGCGAGGCTATTTCCCATCAGTCCCATCATCGCCGCCCTGAGCAAACGGCCGCCGTCCACCTGGCCACAGTTAATCAAGGCGCAGCGAGGAGCTAATGAAGTGAGCTAAGAGTCACGCAGCCTCCCTCCCACAAAGCAATGGCAGCACACATACAATATCGTCAAAAATAAAATAAAAGTTTACCACATATTTACTTCCGCCACCCAAAAATATCAGCTCAATGGAATTTTTTACATGTAACATAAAACAAAAACAGCACTTGTAAAACAAAGAAAATTATGAAAATCTTAAAAGCAACATGTCAATAACATATTATCATATCTACAATTAAAAGAAAAATCATACATAATATACAAATAAAACGGTATTGTAATTAATCTTTCAAGGAAGAAATTTATGGCAGGGAATTGGCTATAACTTCCATCATTGTAATTATCACTCATGGCCTCCACGCTGGTGCACACACACAAGCACACACACACACACACACACACACACCATCGTTACGTTTCGTACATCATATTGCATGTGACTTGCCATAAGCAGCTCTATTATCATCAGCAGGTGTGTGTGTGTGTGTGTGTATCAGAGAGGAGAAGAAAGAGTGGGGTTAGATCTCATGTACTTTACCTGCCAATCACAGAAAGGTGTAGGCGGGCTTATTTTAGAGAGGGAACCGTTAGTTTATCGTGAGTCGAGCCTATACCACGACAGCAGGCTTATTAGGAGCTTGACTCGTTCGGACCAGATTCGTGGCTGATTTGGATCTACGTCGTCACTGATTCAGACCCTTCTTGTGACTGATTCGGATCTTTGTTATAGCTGATTTGAACCTTTCTTAACTGGGATATTCAGTAAATGCCCCGGCTGCCTGGTGACAGTGGCTTGTGAAGATTTGAGACATCCACACCGAGACACCAACCCTTGTGGAACACCGGGATGCTAAGCTTGGCACCATAATCTGCCTTGCATCCTGCCCTGACCTGCCCTTCAGCCAGAATAACCCTGCACTGATATACCACCATCACCACTTCCTTACTTTCACAATCAAAATAAAATATTCCCTTTCATACATAAATACCTATACATATACATTCCTATACATACTATACATAGATTACAATAAAATGCACTGAATTAGTCCAAGAGAAATCTTGCTTACCGTCTATTCCAGCGTTACCGTCCGGCGTCCAACACCAAGAAAGCACCACACCACTATTCTTTTAATCCTGCCACTATCACCACGCCAAAGCACGCCACCATTGCTCAATGTAAACAAACCTTACGAGCCTAAAACGAAAAACACACTTTAATTTAAGGTCACGTGTGCAAATAGTGTGGTTGATCATTTTTCTCATAGTAAGCTTTATTAATTTTTTTTCTTCTTTAAAAATCATGTATAAATTATTCATAGTTTCTTTTTTTTTTTCTACGTTATAAAAGTCTCTGGCAGAAAAAGAATGTTTTGTGGACCACTGCAATGAATGTAAAAGCAGCAGGAGCTTTACTTTTATTACGTTGAGGTGATAACAATAGTCTCTCCAGTCTTAACAACTCATACATATGTGTTGATACACATCACACAAACATAACACACACACACACACACACACACACACTCTCTCTCTCTCTCTCTCACTCTCTCCAATCCCAAGTGAATAATATAACAGAATCTTATCCAGCACCCACTTGATGTTTCCTAATACTTTCTTCTCCTCCTGTCTAAGTGACCACCTTTCTTCTTCTTGAATTTTGGCTTGGAGTTGGCTGTGGCACCCTCGCTGCTGACCTGAGGCTGACTGTCACCCTCATCAGCAGGATTTCCATGATCCACATCCATGTCACAGTCAGCTGGCAGCCCCACCCTCTCACAGAATGTGCTACGGACTGGAGAAAATGAGAAAAAAGATCATTTGAAAGTCATCAGTTGCAGGAGAACTTTTGGCAAAAATAAGATAGCAGTGGAAGCAGTGGAGATAGTTTTGCACTGGGATTGGTTTTATTTACCATTACCAAGCACTACTTTCACTGCATCAACAGCAAAGAGGAAAGAGTTGCACCTATACAGAGAGAGATAATTCAACACTGGTGACGTTGGCTGCTAACTCACCTTTCTCAGACTCCCGAATGTCCCAAACTTTGAAGTTATTTTTCTTATTATCGCCTCCCATGCAGAAGACGAAGGGCAGGTCAGGGCAGGATGCAAGGCAGGTCATGGTGCCAAGCTTGGCATCCTGGTGTTCCACAAGAGTAGGTGTCTTACTGTGGATGTCCCAGATCTTCACACTCTTGTCAGACGACACTGTCACCAGGCAGCCGGGGCATTTGGGGCTCAGTTTCATTGCTGCATTCAAGGAAACATTAACACTTCAACAACTGATGTGCAGTAATAATAATAATAATAATAATAATAATAATAATAATAATAATAATAATAAAGTAAGTATAACAACCAGTAATGTGTACTGATCTTTATAACTTCCTGAACTTTATTGTTCTCACTTGTAAACCTCTTTATTTACTGTGAGAAAAGATAAAATTCTTCATATTTCAAAACATTTGTGCAACCTTACAAGAAAATCTTCAACAAAGAAAATGTCATTTAGATATGTCTTTACCATGAAGACAAAATTGAACAACACATAAGGTTAAATACATTACTGCTATTCTAACCTGAGCATGCATCTGTGTGTGCATCAAGAGTCCACATAGGCTGCTCCTGCCTGGCATCAATCAAATATATCTTCCCTTTGTCTGTGCTGGCCTGAGGGAAGAACAAAAGGTGAAATAAGTGTAAGTGAACAGGAAGTTTATCAAACCTGACCACAAGTACATTTTGTGGAAATTCTTGGGCAAATGTTTACTTTTGATAAAAGACTAATATAATACCCAGTCAAAATAGCAGATAAGATACTTATTCTATTATGGCAATAGTTAAATTGCTTCATGCATAAAAATCCAAAGGGAGATGAAGACCAAGAACGATATGGATGGGGGCAAAACTCACCAGACAGTTGTATGGAGCTGTGGAAAAGTTGTCCCACAGAACAGCCTCCACTTCTCCTTCCAGCTTCCATGTCTTGCAAGTCTCATCACCACGACAGTCAAAGATCCGCACCTTCCTGTCAGTGGGAAAGAGTGTATTATAATTACACAGCAGCCATTTTCCTTTTTACTGCCATTAAAGTATTACAAATGGGAGAAACATGTCCTAAACACTAATGGCAAGTTTTATCCCTATCCCATCCAAAATGAGCAAACAAATATAGAAATAAAGTTAAAAAGGCTACACCTTAATATTCTTAAAAAACCTCACTTATTGCAATGCAGAGAAGAATTTACACATATTAATATTCTGCACAGTAAATAAATAAAGAAAAAACTATGATTAAATATTCATGCTTTTCAAATATTACACAGGATTTTCTCACTCATTCTAATGTCAAGAATTTACCCCAAAACACCTTATTATCTATTTACTCTGCACAGTCTCACTCACCCATCACAGGAACCAGCAGCCAGGGTGTGTGGCTCCTGGTGGTGCCATGCCAGACCCTGAACCTTCTCCTCAAAGCTCTTGAGCTGCTTGGCCACTGTGCCGTGCTGGAGGTCCCACAAGATGACTGTCTCGTCCACCGACCCACTCGCTAAGACATGTCTGAGAAAAATAGTCATGATTTTTATAATGATTGTAGAAGTAATAGGACAGGTGGCAATAATAGTAGTTCTTGTCATAATAGCAGCAGTGTTGATAAATTGTTGGTTAGAAATAAGAGAATTATACATTTTTAAAGTACGATAGCCAATGTGACAATGTAAATTTATATCTACATAAATTAATCTCAACAGAATCATCTATATATATACTGGCAAAATGAACAGAATAGAAAATGTTTAAAATCTATAGTTGGTCCAGAATGAATGGTCAACTTAAAATTGGTTTTAAAAAATGCAACTTATCTGTAAACTAATGTTCACTCATGAATTCCTAAATCCGTCTTTTCCTCTCACATCCATCCACACAGAAGCCTCACACAACTAACCCCAACTCACTCAAAAGCACTTACTCCATCTGTCTGTTCCACGCCAAGCTGAGAACAGGTTTCTTGTGGCCAACTCCTGGGATCTTTTTCTTCTTCTTTCCCTTCTGACCAAGAGTAAAGGCTGGTTCAAGGCAGTCCACCAAGTCCAGATCCCAAACTTCAATCACAGGAGACATGCTTCCAATTGCAGCAAGATTGGCTGCCGGAAGATTGTGAGATGAGAGGAATGGAAGCAATGGTGGTGGTGGTGATGGTGGTGATGATGAAATGATGAAGCAATAGAAAAATAAAAATATAATAAAATGAAAACAAGAGAAAAAAATAAGAAAAGGAAGAAAAAGAATGAAAATAACAAAGAAACAAGTAAAGGAGCACTCAGATAAATCAGTAAACAGCCAGTACCTAACTTATGAACACAATAGGTTCCAAGGGACTGCTCAAAAACTGAATACTTTGAAAGTCTTTATATATTAAATTTCAATCTACAGTTGCCATTTGACATCATTTAAATGCCTTTATTCTTCTAAATAAGAAAGAATTTTTCCCTAAGACTTACCAGAATACAATAAGGCATCAGTCAACTGTTGTTTGTATCTACCAATATTCATGTCTTGGGAAATTGGTGTATAGTAGGCCCTAAACATTCATGTGGATTACAGGATCAAGAACCTCATGAAAGTTGAAAATTTGCAAATGTTTGATTCTCATATTACATGTACACATACATAACAATAATGTTTACTTAATATAACAATAGGGTTTCTTTAACCTTGGAATAATGTTTCCTTCATCAAATAAACCTAATAACTTAGAAAACGTCCAAAACAATATGAAATATTGCACATGTTATTGTTTTGTAACATAATAAATACATATGGAAAAATAACACTCATCAATCACTTAAGTTTTGGCACACTATTACTTGTGATGATAATGAGGGATGAGGGAGGGAGGGTAGTAACGCAGGGATAGGCTGCTTTGTTATTTGCTGCGTGAAATTTGGTAGCAGACTGGTAGGCTGAAGATGAGTACATTTGCATTTCATTGATACAAATCAACAGTAAGGTGATGGACTGGGTGGTATATGCGGAACCAGCCAATTATTAGCATCTCAAAATAGCAGTCAAATAGCACTAAGCAGCACCAGTTGAGTAGATTACTACAGAGATAACTTGATATCAATCAACATTCACTTAAAACATCACAGTGACTTTCTAATACACAACCTTACTTACCTGGCTTGAGCTGCTCATCACAAGGGTCGTAGTTCAGCCACTCCATGCACAGCGGCACGGCAGGCAGCAGAATGTCGTGGTGGACGTAAAGACTCCCTGCCTCATTATACACTGTGAAGGCAATAGAACCCTGAGTCTGTGAGGTACACTATCCAGGACAGAACAACTCACTGCAGCTTAACTCAAGAAGATATATATCAATAGATCCCTTAATGGCAATACGAGCTGTGTTCTGCAATCATGTCAAATAATCTATTCCAAGGGAAAAAACATTTTGAGCAGAAAGATGGCCAAGGGCAGTAAAAACAATTAATAACCCAGCCCACTGAGATGCTAGTCTCCAAATGGGATCAAGAGAGCAAGCCAAAAGAATGAGATAAATGTCTTGAAACATGACAAACAGTGCAGAGTACCCACCATACACCTCCAGGATGGCTGCTTCACCCTCCACATGTCCCACAGCAATCAAATTGTCTGAGGGCAGGATGGCGTGGTTCTCCACCTCACTGTCATCGTCCTCCTCGTCGTCCTTCACAGTGACATACGGGTCCTCCTCATTGCTGGCGTGGATGGCCATTGAGCCAAGCTGGAGGAGCTGCTGCATTTTGTCTTTGCAAGGAAGAAGTGATGAGGATTGTAACATTCAAAGAAACTCTTACTGTTCTTAATATCTGATGGTCCCCACATGACAAATGAAAAAAATCTATTTAAAGATTTTTTTCCCAAATGATATAGTTTTTAAACGTAAATATATCAGGACAATAAATAGCAAACTAATGACTTTAACCCTTTCACCACCAAAGGACACACATTACATCCACAAAAATTTTGCAGTTCAGCACCATGGGAAGTACCTCACATCCACAATAAGAAAAACCAGGAACAGAAATGTAATAACAAAGTACAAATCGGATCAACCACCACCACCAATGGCCACAGCTCAGATTTAAGTTATGTGGACTCTGAACTGGAGCCACAGGCATAAGCCTCTTATAGATCATCTATTAGTATCTGTGAGGTCAAATAAATATTCCCCTTAAATCATGGAATGGAACCACACACCTCTCGTGTGGTGAACTCGTAAACATAGACTTGTCACACTTACTGAGTGGCCCACAACTTCCCTACCCAATGCTTCTAGTGAGTTGTGACAGCCAAAGAACAAAGCCAATTGACGAGTGGGTGAAAGTCTGGCTTCAAGTATGTGTTTATTCAAATGTTTGTGAGTTTTCTCTGGGGCCTACGGGGAATATTTTATATATCATTCTATGATGAATTTATAGAATACAATGAAATGAATAACAAAAACTGTAGATATATTACTCTTGGTACTAAGTAACTTTTTGTAAACTACAACAAGAAAATTTCATTTTGGGCTACAACTCACATTTTGTGCCCTTTACCAACAGTAATTTACACTTTGGATGACATCTCAATAAAATCCCTTATGGCAATCAAAATGAGCAATGTAACAAAAAATAAGGAAGCATCAGCTATCTGATGAAACTTTTACTGTATGAAAATTATAGTGTGCCAGACCCTTGGGGCTCAGAGTGAGATTAGCAAAAATGCAATGGCTCTTAAAGGGTTAATATGAAATGCAGACAACATGAAATATGCACCAAATAAAAATCTAAATGAAGAAAACATCCTTTCAGATCACATAAACAATACAAGACTGATAGGAACTGCTACACAACAGCACAGCCCAGCCTACCTTCTTCCTCATCTTCGTCGTCATAATCCTTCAACTGATAACGCGAATCAAAGTCTATTGTATCATCTTCCCGAAGAGCCTTTTTACTAGTTCCTGGTGTGGCAGAGGCTTCATTCTCTATTGCTTCATAGTCTTCTTCTTTGACTTCCTCCAGTTCTCTGTAAATATATATAATATTGGTGAAATATGCATGTAGCATCTCATGCATGAGGTCATATAGAATAAGAGCAATCATATTCAAAACTACCAGAAACAAAAACAATGAGGAAGAGTGACTGTATTCTGTCACTTGTTACTTACTGTATGTTATCCTTGGTTTCTGCTATGATGCGTGCCAAGTCCTCCTTAGAGATCTCCACCTGGAACAAACAATGCATAGTTCATAGATGGAAGGCTCAAGCTTGTAGCACCACAGGAACTCTGTCACTTGAAGAACGAATGATTGATATACCTTCAGAAGGTGTTGATTAGTTAATGGATGGGTTTCTTACACAATGTTGTTTTGTTAGTACAATTGGTGGATCAGGTCATTGATACATAATTGATTAGATGTTATACAAAGGGTTACCAACAGTTCCAAATTAACCGAGATGGTCTCAATTTTGAATCTTCCTGTCCCAATGCCCCGGTCAGTTTGTAAATCTGCCCTGATAATGTTACATAATCTTTTCTTACTACAGATACAAAAAATAAAGGACTCAGTTCATATCTTTAAAATAAAAATCAGGTCCATAAGCAAAGATATTATATCATGATGTTTCATTAACTTTTCCTAATAAAAATGGAATGTATTTGCAGTATATATATAGCATTGTACAGGGTGTCTACAAAGTCTCTTTACCATTTCAAAAATGTATTATAAATGCAATTAAAGAAATATTTTATTCAGATTTGTTCTATTGTATTCAGTGTTTATTAAAGTTTTTTTTACCTCATTCAATACACTTCTATGTGGACGCCATTAGTTGCACAAAGCACATCAAAATGGTACTCCATTTCTTGCCATGTTTGCTGTAGCATAGCCTCATCAATTGTGGCAATGGCATCAGTAATCCTTTGCTTTAGGTCAGCAATGTCCTGTATCTTTGTTCGGCATACGATATTTTTAACGTCCCTATATTGAGTGTAATAGCCCAAAGGTGAATGGGTGCTGTAGGATTATGTACAATCAAATAATTGGTCCATTTTTCTTCAACGAGACATCAATTACCGCAAATGTTTACCTTTACCTTTTAACTGAATAAGTGGCACCACAAGTGAATGACCTTCAACCAACCATAATTTTTCAGCAAGATGGTGCACCACCAGACTGGGGACTGCATGTTCATGGGTTCCTCAATCAAACATTTCCAGACCAGTGGATTGGAAGGGACCAATTCCTTGGCCATCACGTTCACTAGATATCACTCCCCTGGCGCCATGTTAAAGATATCGTATGTCGAACAAAGATACAGGACATTGCTGACCTAAACCAAAGGATTACTGATACCATTGCCACAACTGATGAGGCTATGCTACAGCAAACATGGCAAGAAATTGAGAACCGTCTTGATGTGCTTTGTGCAACTAATGGTGTCCACGTAGAAGTGTATTGAATGAGGTAAAAAAAACTTTAATAAATGTTAAATACTATAAAACAAATCTCAATGAAATATCTATAATACATTCTCACTTCTGACGGTGCAAGGGGGCACTAAAAAAGAAAAAAATGATTTGCGGGAAAAACAACAGACAGATTAATTAAAAACAGACTGAAATCTGCCAGGAAAAAATAGTTTTGCCAGAAACTGAGACTGTAGTTGTAAAAATTTGCCAAAAGTTATGGTACTCTAATTATACATGACCTTAAGTTTATAAGGAAAACACTGTTAATGCAGAAATATTATGATATGGTGAGTATGGCAGTATTCAGATCATGTAAAGCTAAATACATAGACAACAACAACAACAACAACAGTACAGTGGCAGGGCCAGCAGGAAAGTTACCTGGGCAGGTAACCTCCAGTGATAAAGACATGGTACTCCTAACACCAGTACCTGTGGCTCTCACCTTGTCAGGATTGGTCTTGGCCGCGCCCCGGGGCACCCACAGGGCGCAGGTGATGAAGTTCACCGATTCCTCCGTCTCCTCCATCCTCTTCTCTCTGCCCGGCGAGATACGGGGGATAAACCTTTAATTGCACTGCACTGTCTTAACTATCCTAGTCAACAAATACATCACTCGGTATGTGCCGTGTGTCTGGTGGTAAATAACATGTTAGTGTCTTGTGGAGTTTGCTGGTGAACTACCTGTGGCAAAGTGGAGTCACAAGTTGCTGCTGCTGCTGCTGTCTGCGCCTATGTCACACACGTGTTGCTCACTGAAGGATTCGCACCCGCACGGTTTCGGTTTTATTATTTACTATGAATACAATATTCAAAAGAAAATTGCAATAGAAAGTTATATTTTGTTTATCAATTTCTGTGAAAATTTCATATATAAAGATACTTAATAACTATATGTTTCGGTCCATATTTTCTTTTAACAAATTTGCAATCAAAGAAACTCTCACATTCTTTATGAAATTGAACAAATTACACAATTTACATCACGGAATTACAGGAAAATGCAAGTGAAAGTCTATGACGAATAATATGTCAACCAAGGACATTAGACTTAGTGGTTGTCAGGGCAACAAGGGACGCCCAGCGGCGGAAGAGTTCTCAGTGTAGCGAGACGCATTATTAAGTAAATACAACCAATATCGGTGACTTTTGCTGGTCAAAGGTTATTAGAAAGGAAGTGGAAACTGTGTTGAGTAATTAAGACTAATATAAATGCCTGGGTACGCGTCATAATAATTCATAAAACAGACATTTAACAAAATCCTCGTCCATCCTGCATTGTAATTCATGTGATTCTACAGGGAAGGAGAAAATTTGCTGAACGATGGCAGGAGGAAACACGGGAGAGGAAGGAGAGGAGGAGGAAGGAGACATAAAGAAGGATAAAGATGAAGAAGGAAAGAGAGAAATACACACTTCTCTATACCCGTCCCTCCTTCCCTCAGCTGGCAGGGAAAAACCATCAGTATCATTAGACTTCCCTGGTGTGCGCTTCGCCGACGACAACATCACGACGAAGCCACACCAGGAGACGCAAGTGGTGGTGGAGAGCATGAAGAAGAACGAGGTGGTGGATGAGAGACCAAAGGAGGAAGTGGTGGAAATGGTGGAGGTAGATTGGTTTGGGATTCCACTAGCAAACTCCACGTTACCAGACTATACCTCCATGTACCGCCACCACTACCCCAATCCCCACCACCTGCCGCAGGAGGTGGGCAGAATGATGGGTCCAGCAAGGAAGCCAAGAGAGCTGCACGAACAGGTATTTATGAGTCCTCCATGAAATAATTTGCATGCGTCTATAGAAAATGACTGATGAATTTTATGGCTAACTATAGTAAACTTTTTTATCATCTATTAAATCAGTGGTTCTCAAAGAGGGCGGTACCGCCCCCCTGGGGGCGGTGAAACGATCTTGGGGGGCGGTGAGGCGAAAGGGGGCGGTAGGGGAGCGGTAGGGTAGCATCAGAAGCAGCTAATATTTAAGTTTGTTTTTACAAAACCTAAATGACATAAAACATGACCTGACAGGTTGTTTTTGTTTATCCTTCTCCACGGACTACCACTTTTGAGCCTGTGTTTTCAATTTGAAAAAAAAAAAATATATATATATTTCTACCTATTTGTACCTATTATCTATCCCCTGCCTATTGTTTAAGCACACACACACACACACACACACACACACACACACACACACACACCTCAAAATACCCGAAAAAATCACTTCACAATGCTAGATATGGAGAGCCAATATAACAGTACTACAGCACCACACACACACACACACACACACACACACACACACACACACACACACACACACACACACACACACACACACACACCTCAAAATCCCCGAAAAATAGCTTCACAATGCTAGTTATGGAGCGAGCCAGTATAACAGTATTACAGCATCACACCCACCCACACACACACACACACACACACACACACACACACACACACACACACACACACACACACACACACACACACACACACGGTAAGCATACAGTAACTCATGCTATATATGACATATAAGTCAGGAAGGCAAGGAGGCAGGGAGGCGCCCGCTGCCCTATGACGTCACAGCTGATGACGTCACGGCTGATGACGTCACAGGTGCTCTATATTTACGTACCGTAATCCATTTTAAAAATGACCCCTCGATAAAACGATGTCAGATCAAACTAATGTATCTGTTCCGACGTGATAAATAGGATAACTAATTCCCAAAGTATAAACACACTCCTAACAACAGTAATTCTAAAGAAATTCTACGGGGAAAAAACGTGTTTTATAAAATATGACCCTTTTTAACACTCGTTAAATATCCATTAACTACCACTTCAAAGGAACCAAAACCCATTTCAAAACAATTGATTAGTTATTCTTAATTATTTTAAACACTTTAGAGTGAGTTAGAGGCAGAAATAAACTATTGACAGGCTGATAAATAAGTTATTAATGTAACTTTGACACCGCTAAATAACACTTTTCCTCTCCACTCATTTCACTGAAATTTAGGCATAAAACATCATTGTATATGGACTACCTTTTGCAAATAATAACAACTTGATACAGCCTTAAATAAAAAAGGGCATTGGGCGTTCCAAGAAATTTAGCGCAAAAATCCCCTCTTATTTACCATCCTGATAACGCCAACCACAGCAATCTCCACCCCTTACACGCACGCAAATCACTTGAAACACGCTGCAGTATTCATAGAAAGCGTTAAATTTTACTATTGATCCAAAATAAACAGTCCAGAAACGAAGACAACATCCTGATATATGAGCCGGCTGGCGGAGGCCCCGTGGTGGGGTACGGCTCCCCCTCCTATCTCACTCCCACCTTCATTAAACTTAAACTTGACCAAGAAAGCTATGTCTGAATGGCTAATATGAAAGCTTATTACCATGGCAGCATACTGTGGCAAGATGAGCCTGTAATGATTGACAGATATGGCTTAAAATGACCGATGAAATAAGAATCCAAGATGACACTGCGGGTGTTGGATGGTGACTCACCTTACATAAACCTTGATATACGGCTGGTCACTTGAACCCTACAGTATTTCAGGAAAAGATCGTCTTAATACGCCACTACAGCGGCAAAAACATCGTGAAATACCGCTATTTACTTTAAACAGAGGGTTTTTCAGGTAGAAATCGCTCGTATCCGCTCAAGCAGAGGCTTTTCAATAGGTTAGACGCAGCGCACCTCCCTGCATCTTACCCCAGGACGCACTGACTCACTTCCATCCGCCGGACACCCCTCACACACCCCACCCACCCTCATGCATGGCTGGCCTGGAACTAGCATTGTATTATTTTAACAGCTGCCAAAAAGTGGTTGTATTTTTCCATGTTTCTCTTGACGCAGCTAAGAAATCGAGTAGGTTATATGCAAAGAACGTAGGTAAACTGTAGATAAAGATGTATATAACCCCATAAACGCCACAAATAACCTGATTAGCGAAAGAAAACACCCGTAAAATAAGTGGAAGGAACAAAGCCGACCGTACGTCATGTCTACCCCCACTTGGAGCAAAAAGTAGTGGTATTTTTCAATGGTTCTCTTGACATAGCTAAGAAATCGAGTGGGTAATATGCAAAGAACATAGATAGATAATAGATAAACGCGTATATAACCCCACAAATGTCAAACTAAAGCGAATTAGCGAAAGAAACGCGAAAATTAACGGAGAAACAAGGCCGACCGACCGTAAGTGATGTTTACCCACACTCGGAGCAAAAAGTAGTCGTATTTTTCCACTTTTCTCGCCACAGCTAAGAAATCGAGTAGATAATATGCAAGGAAATCGAGTGGGTAATTTGCAAAGAACATAGATAGATAATAGATAAACACGTATGTAACCCCACAAATGTCAAACTAAAGCGAATTAGCGAAAGAAACGCGAAAATTAACGGAGAACCGTAAGTGTAAGTGTAACCGTAAGTGATGTTTACCCGCACTCGGAGCAAAAAGTAGTCGTATTTTTCCATGTTTCTCTTGCCACAGCTAAGAAATCGAGTAGATAATATGCAAGGAACATAGATAGACAATAGATGAACATGTATATAACCCCTTAAACGTCAAACTACAGCGAATTAGCGAAAGAAAAACACGCAAGTTAATGGGGAAACAAGGACGACCGAACCATGTTTACCCGCACTTGGAACAAAAAGTAGTTGTATTTTTCCATGGTTCTCTTGACACAGCTATGAAATCGAGTAGGTTGTATGCAAAGAGCATAGATAAACAATAGATAAACATGTATATAACTCCATAAACGCTGCAAATAAACCTGATTATCGAAAGAAAACACACGTAAAATGAGTGGAAGGAACAAGTCACGTTTACCCCCACTCGGAGCAAAAAGTAGTGGTATTTTTCAATGGTTCTCTTGACACAGCTGAGAAATCGAGTAGGTTATATTCAAAGAACATAGATCAGTGGTTCTCAAAGTGGGCGGTACCGCCCCCCTGTGGGCGATGAAACGATCTTGGGGGGCGGTGAGGCGAAAGGGGGCGGTAGGGGGGCGGTAGGGTGGCATCAGGAGCAGCTAATATTTAAGTTTGTTTTTACAAAACCTAAATGACATAATACATGTCCTGACAGGTTGTTTTCGTTTATCCTTCTCCATGGACTACCACTTTCCTCACATCGATAAAAGCAGAAAACGATCCTGTGTGCAACACTACACACTCACACCATCGTTACAATAGCTTTATTTTGTTACGGAGTTCGAAGTCCAAGTCATAGATAGGTCCGAATGTCTGCTTGACATTTCTACACAACGCGTACATTACGTGACGCACGCCGCCAAGTCAGATCAGAGTCAGAGAGAGAGAGAGAGGAGAGTCACCACCAGACGACAACAAAGGAAACAGCTCAGCTCGGGTTTGTAAGCGCCTCATGTTAATTTCAATCTTGTACTGTTCACAATAAAAAAAAAGATGAATAAAGGTCTGACAAAGTGACAGCCTATTCATAGGAGGATGCCAAAAGATTTCAATTTGAAAAAAAAATATATATATATATATATATATATATATATATATATATATATATATATATATATATATATATATATATATATATATATATATATATTAAGTTTGTGTTCGCCTGTGTGTGTGAGGGGGGCGCTAGGAATCCACCTGTTAGCCAAGGGGGCGTTAGCCTGTAAAAGTTTGAGAACCACTGTATTAAATAAACAGTTTTCCAAAAAAAAAGTTATATAAGCACAAACCTCTGCACCTTCCTGGACAACTTCATTGAATTAACCCACACCGTGATGTTAGTGGTATGGGTAGAGGAGGAGGAGGAAGAGGAGGGTTGCCTACCTCTGGTCTTGTCTGTTAATTGCTAATTGAACAATATAAGAAAACGTCAGGGAAGGATGAGTTAATGAGCGAAGCATGTACTATACCTATCATGACGACACTTATTTTCGCTACCACTGCTTCTGAATCTCATATATTTTCATCCTCTATTTATTCTTATTATTTCCTCCTTTAGCAACATATGATGCCGAATGTGTGCGCTATGAGAGAGAGAGAGAGAGAGAGAGAGAGAGAGAGAGAGAGAGAGAGAGAGAGAGAGAGAGAGAGAGAGAGAGAGAGAGAGAGAGAGAGAGAGTATACCTAAGTATTTTCTTTTCAGTTTGAGGGAGTGGGTTGGGTGCCGCGTGACACAGCACCGCGTGGGCAGGTGGGCGGCTACGTCAAGATGGGCGGAGAGGTGGGACGGGCGCTGCTGCATCCCCAGGGTACTCTTTGGACCACGCCCCCGCACCGCCTGGCCGTCATCAGAAGGACTGACCCCACCGAGTATTTCAACCTGTGTGACCCCCATAACAAGGTCCCGTAAGTAGTGCCTTTTTACGGTGACCTTTTAAATTTCTATATTTTAGCAGATTTTCTCTTAATATGCCTGATTTTTCCTCGTTTCAGATTCATATTTGCGTGATGAAGTGAAATAAAAGTAAGGATATTCGAAAAGAAAAAAACATGAAAGACTGTGATCGGAGGAAACTGTGTGAATCCCTTTGAGTCTTTCAGTATTTCTCATCAAATCGTCATCGATGTGTTATGATCAAATATCTTTTCATACCTGTTAGTAAATTAAATATATTACACAATTCATTCATCACTTTCATACGTAATGACAAATATAACTGCCTGTGAATTTTTGAATTAGTTCATGTGCTACAATACATCTGTCACACACTCACAACATTCCTTAAAAACAATACCACAGGTTGAGGACTCCTTCACTTCAACGTCACTGAGGACAATATACATTTACATTTTTTCTATTTATTTCATCTGGGAACAAACACGATGTCCGGGAGTCAGCTGAGGCGCAAGGTACTCCAACCCGTGAAGATGAACTTGGAGAAGGAGTTCAGCGGGACCTTTCTACCACTGCGGGTAGGCAATAGGATGGTCAAGTTCCTGGTGGACACGGGGGCCTGCTGGACACTGATGAGCCTCGAGTTGGTGGAAACATGTGGCCTACGTAGCGCCGTGAATGTTATCCACGAGGGCGGCCTTGTGACCATTGGGGTGCTGGAGGCCGAGGCGGAGGCGCAGGGTGGCTACATGCTGCATTTCGTGGTGGCTATCATGTCCCGTCTCGACACGCCCCTTCTGGGTATGAACTTCCTGCTGAGGTACGGCTGTATGCTGGTGCTGGACCCGGAGTTGCCGATAATGGTGGTGCGCCCGTCCAGGCATGTGAAGCTTGGGCTGATGTGTGGTGTGTATAAGAGATGCAAACTGTTTGACCACCGCGTGACAGCCATGTTGGATACAGGCAGCACCCACTCCTTCATCAGCCGCGACCTGGTCAAACAGTTCAAGCTGCAAAGGAGGTTATGCAGGCCCATGCTGGTGACACTCTTTGACGGCTCCATCACTGTAATGTTCCGTAAGGTTAGTGACGTGAAAATTGACATTGATGGCCTGTCTTTTTCCACGGACCTCATCGTTCACCCCAATAGGAACGTGTCCCTCCTGCTGGGGATGAACGTTCTCTCCGGCTCTTATCTGTGTTTCGACAAGAGGCAGATCACACTGAGCACCAGCAACTCATGCTATGTCGGCAGAGAGCTGGAAGCTAGACCAGTCGGTGTCATCTTCACACCGCCACAGTTCAGCGTTCTTAACTCCAGCTTCGTTTCTACCACCGCCACGGAGAGAAGGCATATACCGCAGCGCCTCAAAAAGTGGTTCAAGAATCTCAGACCGCAGTGGCTGGGAGGTGGACACAGGAGAGCACACGATTTGGTAGGTGGAGGCAGGAATGAAGAGAGGTATGAAATAACTACGGAGGAAGAAGATACATGGGAGGAAAAAGTGGAAAGTAATGAGGAAGAGATGATAACGGCGACTGAGAAAGAAGAGGAACGTGTTAGTGAAAGTTATGATCAAGAGAATGGGAGCGGAAAATAATCTCCAAGGAAAATCTCGGTTCAGATTTCCATATCTTCTAATAACTTGTGAATGTCCTTTAGATTTTCTTCATCAGTGACAAGTGACTCTCAGGACATAAAACAAAGAGCATAGCACATACGTGGGAGAGATCTAGGTGACATTATTAGCTACTTTCGTTTAATTATCACATTATCTAACCATACGAACACTACTGAAATCCATTCTCTCTCTCTCTCTCTCTCTCTCTCTCTCTCTCTCTCTCTCTCTCTCTCTCTCTCTCTCTCTCTCTCTCTCTCTCTCACTCTCTCCTTACCTCAGAGTGGAGCGCCTCGTGTACCAGTGGACTCTCCGTGACCAGGCTGCGGTGGACGAGCGTGTAAGTTTAGGGCGCTCCTGTAGGACTTCAGGCTTTACCAGAAACTCCACCCCTCACCTTCCGCCAGCTGAGACCAGGACCTTCGCTTCCGAGTACGCCCTGAGGTGAGGCTGTGAAGGAATGGTTAAGTAGTTCATATTGAGGGTCGTATTCTCAAACACTTCTCTGCTTCATCTCTACTATTACAAAGAACTTAATCATAATTTGCACGAGTTTAAAATTTTTTTTTTAACAGTTCTATAGGTAAATTGACTAGATTTCTACATTATTATCTAAAGAAACACTCTTGAAAATCCAGCTAATCATCTTTGTGGCCTTGGAAAATAGTCGTGGTGAGAGAGCAAAGTGTTTCTGAATATGCACTTGAAGCCCAGAATGATTTGAGTGACAGTAAAGGCAAGATGAGGGTAATATAATGAGTAATGAAGGGAAGGATACGTTAGGAGAGGGAGGTTGAGATAAGAGATGTCGAGGTAATGAAGTGAGTTTGAAAGAAGGTAAGAGACAATGAAGGGAAAGTGAGTATGATAAGGTAAGAGATGATAAAAAGACAACAATACAATTAAAAGAAAGTGAGGTTTTAAGAACGTGGAAATAATGAAGTGAGTTTGAGATGATAAGAATTAAATTAAAGGGAAAAATAGGTTCAGATGAAGTGACGCGATAAATAAACAGAGAAAAATCAAAGAAGGTGAAATATGAAAAGATAAAAGGTTGAAATAAAGCAAGATAAGAAATAAGATAGAAAAAGCAAGGAATGAAGTAATACAGATAAAACAAAAACAAATATTGGATGAAAATTAGAGAAGTAAAAATGAGGTCAAGATGAAGTGACGTGACGAATAGCCAGAAAAATCCAAAAGGGTGAGAGATAACAAGATAAAAGTTTGAAATAAAGCAAAATATATGAGAGAAAAAGCACAAGGAATAAAAGAAATAGGGATAAAAAACACAAGAAAAAAGGCAATAACAGTACTAATCAACCTCTAACACCTGCCTTCCCTATACGTAATCTCAGATATGGTTCAAGGGCACCAAGGAACGACATCGAGGGTCTTCACCACGCCCTCGAGAACCCCCCGGCCCTCCGCCCCCTCCAGTACCCAGCTTACTCAGGCACCACCACCATGGACGACACCCCAAATGCCTTTCTCAGGTGTGTGTGTGTGTGTGTGTGTGTGTGTGTGTGTGTGTGTGTGTGTGTGTATGTGTGTGTGTGTGTGTGTGTGTAGTAGTAGTAGTAGTAGTAGTAGTAGTAGTAGTAGTAGTAGTAGTAGTAGTAGTAGTAGTAGTAGTAGAAGTAGTAGTAGTAGTAGAAGTAGTAGTAGTCGTCGTAGTAGTAGTAGTAATAGTAGAAGTTTTGCTCACCAGACTAATGCTGGTAATAAACTACTACATAAGGTACATACACTACCATCACAACCTCTCCTTCTACAGGTACTCTCCACATCTACTACGCAAGGACCCAAACTTAAAGGACATGACACCTTCACATCACCGTCGTCAAGCGCATAAGGACTTTTCCAACACCTGACCTTCACCTGGCCTTAACCTGACCAACGTTCGCCTAAGTAAACATCATTCGAACGTTCTTCCTCACCAAACGTTTTTCGTCTCCCTGAGGTTGTGATTGGTGATGACTTTAGACGTTTGATTGTCTGGTAGAGTAGGAGTGTGACACGTTTGGTATGTTAGAGCAAAGCGAATAAAAGGTGTTTTTGCATGTAAGAGAGGGGAAAGCTGGCCAACCACAACAAAAACAAAGAAAATAAAAACCCCTCTAATTTGCCAGTCCCCTTAAAGCTCCAAAGAATTAGCCGAAGAACAACCACCCTCTTAAATTAAGTCAAGTCATAGGAAGTTGGAAATGTAGAAGCAGGTGGGAGATGAGTGTAAGAACGTGAGAAGATAAAGGAAGTTGCAGAAATTCAGTAGGCCTAAGTATGGCAGTGTGTATTTGTTTTTCTTGTGTCGGAGGGAAAATGGGGAAGGGGTGACAAATATTAGCGAAGAAAAAAACTAATTAATTCCTTCAGAACTATGACACGTTATTGCCATAAATTTTGGATGAGATTAAACGCTTTTATTAACATTAGGAAGGATCTAAGGAGTTCAGAAGATTGATGGCCAGAGTTTATGCTATTTTAATCCCCACATGTTTCCTAGTTTCTGAAGCTGTGAAATATCGACAAAAATAGCAAGAAAAAAAGGGATGAGAAAAAAAGAGATAAAATAAAAAGAATGACAAAAAGCACCAGAAATAACAAGTAGGGAACAGCACAGCACAAAGAGAAGCATACACAAGAAACACCGACAGGTACCACACTAAAAATACATCTTTTTCACACCTTGCAGAACGCTGGACAATGATTACGACAGCATAACACACCTCAGAACTTACCTGCGTATACTGTCTCCTCCCTGGTAACGTAAACTTAATCTCCTCCTTCTCCTCCTCCTCCTCTTCCTTTAGAAATGGTGCAGTGAAGAAACCCAATGAGTGAAGTTACATAAGAAGCAACATGTTAAAGTCACAAAGAGAGAAAATTATTGATTTAATTTTACTCTCTCTCTCTCTCTCTCTCTCTCTCTCTCTCTCTCTCTCTCTCTCTCTCTCTCTCTCTCTCTCTCTCTCTCTCTCTCTCTCATTTAGTCATCTTTAATAATAATTGATAATCTTTCAGTAAAGGTCATCTGTTTAAAGGGATACGTTATAATAGTAAGGAATAATAGTTTACCACAACCCACAATTATTCTCTCAGATGAGTATCAATTAATCTGATCTAAAAGTGTATCAGTATATTCGAAGCTCGTGAAAGATGAGTTTGTGTGGGGGCAGTTCCTTGTGCGTGTTGTCATGAATTAATATAAGAAAATTTGTAAGAAAATGAAAGAAAATGATACACAATTTTATAGAATGTTGGCAAAGTGGAGAGGTAAATAGAAAAAAAGAAATAAAAGACGATATTAGTTAAACTCGAACGAAATAAAGAAATAAAGGAATAAGGGAATACAGAATAAAACAAACTAAAGTATAAAAAAAACCCACGAACAAATAAACGAATAAAGAGATAAATAGACCAATAAACAATAATAATTTCTCTCTCACCAATACTCCCTCACCTTGACACACCCCTCCCACCCCCCCCACCTGTCCACCCCACACCTCACCTCTCCCCACCTCTCCCCACCCCACCTCACCTCACCTCACCTCACCTGCCGCTAATTAATGTTTCACCTGTGCGCTGCTTTCCTCACGCTCACCTTTACTCTTCCACCCCTCCACCCTTCCACCTCCTCCACCCCCCAAGGAAGAAGACCACGGTAAGCAGCTTGTCTTGATGCGGAGGAGGAGAAGGAGAAGGAAGAGGAGGAGGAGGAGGAAGAAGAGGAGGAGGAAGGAATCAGTAAAAAGTCACGGGAA
>CM035196.1:24664268-24669268 GCA_020233015.1 Callinectes sapidus
CTCTCTCTCTCTCTCTCTCTCTCTCTCTCTCTCTCTCTCTCTCTCTCTCTCTCTCTCTCTCTCTCTCTCTCTCTCTCTCTTTCGTGTGTGTGTGTGCGTGTGTTCCTGCGTGATTGCTCCAGTGGTCAGTCAGTATAATATGCACGCCGCCATCAACCTACATTTGGACTGGACTTGCCAAACACGTCAGCCAGGTCAACAATTAATCGATTCCTGCACATCACCCGCGGAAAGACTGCATGAGGACTGACGGCACACGGAAGGAAGGTAGGTAGTACAGTACTGGGCTCACTACTCGCGTCCTCCAGCCAACCATACTACACTACACCTCGCCAGACTATTGCCCTCTCACCGTCACTATCTTCCAAAGGCTCTAGATGAAGTTTTTGAGGGTATTTTTATGATTTTTAGTGATGGATGGGTAATATTTCTAGTTTGTTATGAGGGGAAACTGTCATGAAAACCTGGCTAGTCGTCTCTCTGATCTTGGAAAATTGTTGTGGTGAGAGAGAGAGCAAAGTGTTTAAGAATACTAGGCTATACTCAAGTGTCGTTCTCAAAAAGCTGTTCACTTATATCACTGTTGTTTTTTTCATTAGCCTTCGTGCATTACTTTGAGTCTTATTGACAAACCTTAAATGTTCTGATCTACTACTGGCATTCTGAAACAAGCACTGATAACTGATAGGATTAAACCCCTTTCTTATTTATTCTGCTTACTATTTCACGATGTTATAGAGCTTCAGAAATGTGTGTGAGGTAAAGGTGTAAAGACTGGCCATTAATCGTCTCACCTCCATAAACCCTTCCCGATGGCAATAAAACCGTCTAATCACACCAAAAACTCGTGAGAAAAATGCGTCCCGAAAGCAAATAACTGTTTGAGACTATGAAGAAGTGTCTATCTGTAGTTTTATTTACGTGACACTGTTATTTTTTCATTACATTTCTATTAACTAACTATCTACCGCTCTGATATACTGATAACCTTGAAAACATGATTGTTGATACTCTTAGATCACATGACACCAAGTAATCTACTGATAATCTTGAAGAAAAAAAACATTATGAATCAAAGGACTTTCAGTGAGCGGAAAAATATAAAATAAAAAACAATGGGAGTGATGAGTGCATATCGGCAGGAGTGTTGAAGAGTGTGTTAACAGTGGAAGTGATGAGGATTATAGTGAAGACCTTGCAAAACCAAATAATAGACACTTAGATCAGATTGTTTGACCGTGAGGAGAGAAACAAGGCACAGTGAGAGAGCTGATATTTGTATTGACACCAGCACAAACCTTAACAATAACTGATACACTCTTAGGAGGTCAGCTGACTCACGAGGAAATCAGAAAAGCAGAGCAGTATTGACAATGTTACAAAGTCTCCACACACCAGATGAATTGAAAGTGACCTATTTTTTGTTTTTTTTTCCGTAAGAGGAGGGAAGATGGCCAAAAGGAATAAAAACAATGAAAATAAAACCGCCACTGAATATATAACAGGAGGAGTAAGGTAGTGCGTGAGGTTACAGGAGTATTGACCTAAGCGTGAGAGAGTACCTGCTGGTGGCGCCCCGCTCGCTGCCATGCACAAGAGAGACCGTAAGTACACAGCGAGCTTAAAACATTCACGCAGGTATGGATTTGTATGAAAGTGCAGACGTCCTTAACTCCTTCAGTACTAGGAAGCATTCTCATAGTTGTTGCACTTATCATTTGTCGATTTTATACAGCTTCAAAAATTCATGTGAGGGCTAAAACCGTACAGATTCTGGCCATTAATCTTCTGAGCTCCAAAGACTCTTCTTAGTGTCAATACAATGGTCTAATCACACCCAAAACTCGTGATAAAAATGTGTCCCAGTACTGAACGGGTTAACTCCTTCGTTAATAGGATGCATTTTCATATCTATTCTGCCTCGTATTTGCTGATTTTCTACAGCTTCAGAAATTCATGTGGGGGTTAAAACAGTATAAACTCTGGCCATTGATCTTCTGATATTCCTAATGTCAATAAAACTGTGTAATAACACTTAAAGCTCGTGGTAAAAGTGCGTCCCAGTACTGAAGGGGTTAAAGTGAAGCATGATTTTGGGGAGGTTAATATTGTAGAGAAGAGTGTCCACTACCGTCACCACCACATACCTGGTTTAGGTTCTTTCATCGTCATCACCACCATCACAATCAACACAACATCTTCCCTCATTACATCACATCACCATCACCACACATTACTCACTGTACAACACCACTCCTCTCCTCGCCACGTGGTATAGGAGGAGGAGCACATGGGTTAGGTTTTCACTACACCACCAGCCATACTCGTACACCATACCACCACCATCACATACATACATAGGAGTACACGGCTTCTTTCTTTCCACATCATCACCATCACCACAATGCACACACCATGACACCACGCTACATTCACACCACCACCACCGCCACCACCACACCACCACCACCACACCACCACACACCACCACGTACGTAGGTCATCACGTCACTTCGCTAAAAATATCATAACTCCAGTAATTCCCCACCATATGACTTTTCAAACACACCCCCACCACCACCACTTAAGCCGTCACTCGACACAGGAAGGAACACAGTCCAGAGAAGGGCCTGTAGATGACCTTTGGCTCTATTGCATGTCCCAACTCACGAGACTCGTCACGTGTGTCGGAAAGAAGGAAAACTAAATGCCGGGCTTTACCACGGCAATCAAACGTCAATCACAGCAGACTCACTCACCCGCTCACTGGTACACTCACTGCTGCATGTCCTGGTATCTACCACACAAGGGGATGGTGTAATCAGGGAACACAGATAAGGTGATAGGGCGGGTGTAGGCCGCGCTCCGGCACCTGCCAACGTCAAAACAAGAGGGACTGGATAGCTAACCAACACTGCGGGCACGGCGCGAGCTTGCACCACCTGCCTCCCCACGGCTGTCAGCGGCCGTCTTTCAGGCCCATGAGGCGGCGGAGGGAGTCACGTGTCTCCCAGAGCCTACCCTCAGCAGCCCCTGCTTATCAGTTTGTGATCGTCCTTATCACATAACAATAATTATACTTATATACTGTAAAACCATATAGACTATCAGTTTAACACAATATGGACACTATTTTTTCTTCTTCCTTGTTGGCACCAGGTAGGAGAAAGTTCGTATTATTTGTTTACCAATGTAAAGGAAATGTTAGTGTCAGCACTTGATGTGACAATGTTTCAACACCACTCACTGCGTGGCGTTAAGGATGGACTCACTGCTCAAGTCATGAGACGCTATTCAAACACCAACATCTGTTGATACAAGTATCACTGCCTTGTGTTCCCGTGTGCAGCATCCCCGTGCCTCGCCTGGCTAACTCATGTTCCACGGCCCACACTCACACTCACACTCTCCAGCGCTCCGGCCCGCGCCACACCACCTCAGTGAGAGTGCGGCCAAGCGCGGCGGTGCGGACGCTCTCGGCGGGTCAAGAGGAGGAAATGACAGAATCCAGCAAGTCACGGCTCAGGGAACTCCCGTCAACACGTATTCACCGACCGCGACCAGGGTGAACTAATAGTACCACCTTTACTAACACTCCGTGACTCCCCATGCATCCCTCACCCCCCACCGATGGATGGCCACTCAGACGGCTGCTACTACTGCTGCTGATGCTGATGATGATGATGATGATGATGATGATGATGATGATGACTGGAAGGATTTAGAAGGACCCGAAAGACAAGAAGAAGAAGAAGAAGAAGAAGAAGAAGAAGAATTAAGAAAATAAATCCATCAATAAAAAATAACGGCAGCAAAAGGAGGAAGAGAAGGAGGAAGAGAAAGAGGAGAGAAAGGTCCAATAGTACCGGTAGTGACACCACATTATCCGGGGACAGACACTTCTCAGCTACATGAACGATGTCTTATATAGGTACTCGAGGTGAGGCGCCAGAGTGCAGAGCCACACCGCCAGGACAGACAGCTCCAAGGCACGCCCCAGCCCCACCACGTCACCCCCCCTCCCCCTCCCCGGTGCTCCTACAGACACAGGGGCACACAGGCACAACAGAGAGAGAGAGAGAGAGAGAGAGAGAGAGAGAGAGAGAGAGAGAGAGAGAGAGAGAGAGAGAGAGAGAGAGATACTTGTGTGACTCAGGGGGGAAACTATATAACAACATTCACATTCGATCTACAGTATTGTCAGTAAACATCACAACATTGACGTTTCTGCGGCGACACTGATAAATTATGGAAAAACTCTGGAACTCCCAACCTTCTTATATACAGTATCTTTCCTGCAACTTCCTATGACTTGGCTATATTTAAGAGAGAAGTTTCACGCTCTTGTCCCTGTTTTTCGGCTCACTCATTTGAACTTTTAAGGGCATAGGCAAATTAGTGGGCTTCTTCATTTCTTTTTTTTTTTTCTCTTTCTCTCTCCTTTGGCTTTCTTAATTTCTTTTTTTTTTCTCTCTCTCTTTCTCTCCCCTTTGGCAAGCTTCCCCTTCTTACATAAAAAAGAAACTCAGGCACAGGATTGGTACTGGTGAAATAATGAATCATGGAACTATTGCATTGTATCTGCCATTGCTTGAGGGACTTCATTAACAGTATAGTATTTACATTCCATTCATTGTCGCGATATATAAAAGCAATATCCTTCACTACATTCGGACACACGATTAGTAGTAGTAAAAAAAAAAAAAAAAAAGAATGCTGATAAAATTACCCTATAAAGACAATGAATGGGACTGGGAATGGGAATGGGAATGTAATCTATCAATGCATATGCTAACAGACCTTCATTTCAGTTAGTATTTATATAGAGTCTTATAAAACGTATTCCTATTCATATCTGGACTTACACTGTTTATCTCCCTGACAATAAACACTTCTCCATACTGATAAAAAAAATAGTTCAAAATATTTCCATGCATTTCTTATACGAGATTAGATATTGTTTTCGATAGTACAATAGGAAGCTGTAGTCAATGAACGGT
>CM035196.1:24671768-24700829 GCA_020233015.1 Callinectes sapidus
GTGATTCCACATTTGTACGCTCCCACTCTCTTTCTCTGGTACACTCTGGAACTCCCTACCTGCTTCTGTATTTCCATCTTCCTGTCACCTGAACTGATCAAGGAGGGTTTAAAGGCATTTATCTCATTATTTTCACTAACTCTCTAGTGATTCCCTAAGTATGCGCTCTCTTTTTCTGGCAAACTCTGGAACTTCCTACCTGCTTCTGTATTTCCATCTTCTTGTGGCCTGAACGTATCAAGGAGGGAGGTTTACATGCATTTATCCCATTCTTTTCACTAACTCTCTCCAGACCGGCTGTCAGTGATTCCCTAAGTGTGCTCTCACTCTTTCTCTGGTACACTCTGGAACTCCCTACCTGCTTCTGTATTTCCATCTTCCTGTCACCTGAACTGATCACGGAGGGAGGTTTACAGACATTCTTTTAACTTTCTCTTTGAAGTCACATTAGGTAGTTTTCTTTTTTCTTCTTCTTTTTGATCAACACTACTACACTATATGCATTCGCAACTTCAGACCTTTTTTCCCCATCCCTTGTTACATAAAAGAAAAAGATAACAAAACATGCTTCTCCAAAGACAACAATAGTCAATAGTACCAGTAATAGCTATTTTACTCCCTTCTCTCACGCTCTCTTGGGTTTCTATATCGTATACATAACAGCTTAAGTACGAGTAATGCTGCTATACCAAGCCTATTTCCTTTCTTTTTCCTTTCGTGTCAAATAGTTATCTTTCCAATACCAATATTATAGTGGAACAGAACAGTGCGAATCCATTATGTTCCTTGTCTTCTTTTACGGTCAGCATGGTATAATATTAAAACAAGGGGACATATTCTGAAATTGCTACATCTATCTCGAAAAACATGCAGGAACTAACTGTGGATAAAAAATGAATAAATAAATAAATAAATAAAACACACAGTATAGAATATGATCCTTAAAAAAAAACAGTGTGGGGGGAAGGGAAGGAGCAAGTTCTGAAATCCCTACGTATATCCCTAAAACATACAGGACCGGACCGTGGATAAAAAAAATAAAATGAAAATAATAATAAATAAACAGTATGGAATATGATCCTTAAAAAAAAATAATAATAAATAAAAAAAATAAAAGTGTGTGGGGGGGGAGGGGAGGGGCAAATTCAGAAATCCCTACATATATCCCTAAAACATGCAGGACCGGACCGTGGATAAAACACTGGGCCATTTCAACACACAGCTATTTGAAACTTCGCCCCGGTCTTTGCAAGTGGACCTTTTTATTTATTCAGGGTCAGTTTGCGTGGCTGCAGTTATATACTACCTCTATTGACAATTTCAAATCAAGGGCATCCTTTTGCAAACATCCTAAGTAAAAATCCTGAAGTCTTTACGGATCTCAAAATGTTGTTTATGGTTTCAAATTGCGTGCAGTCTCTAATAGTTTTCTGTGGAGTGCAATTGAGAGGGTTATTTATGGAAGGTTTTGAGTAAAGTATCACCTTATAAATTCTGAGGTTTTTCTTTTCCTCTTTCTCTATATTTCTTTTTTTTTCCTTTTCTTTCCTTTTCGTTTTTTTCCAGACCCCATCTCTTTGAATGAATCCAAACGCCTCATCAAGACCACGAGAAAGTTGTTGCTTTGAAATCCCGCACAATCTCTTACGACTTTTTCCAATGCATTGAACGGAAACAGTATTTACAGCCACCTCAACCTAAAAGTTCAGAGTTCTTATCTTATTTTTTTCCGAATAGTAACCCCCTGAATTAAAGAGATAAGAAGGAACTGGTTTTCAAAAAGAGTGGTAGCTGAATGGAACAAACTGGGTAATCAAGTTGTAAGTATTGATTGATTAAGATGATGGTAAACTGGCTGGAACTCCCTACCTGCTTCTATAATTCCAACTTCCTATGACTTGACTTTATTTAGGAGAGGGGTTTGAAGACATTCATCCCTGCCTTTTGGTTCATTCGTTCGGACCTACAATGGGACAGGAAAAATAGTGGGCTTTTTTATTGATTTATGTTACACTTGGCCAGCCTTCCCCCTCTTGAATAAATGAAAGGAACTTCAAAAAGTAATATATATAAAAGAATGGAAGAAGATGATAGGTAGAAACACTTAAATGAATGGCATAGAGTAGGTTCTCAGTAATCAGTGTTGAGTCATTAGGGATAAGATCAATTTCTGTAGGAGAATAATGGATGGAAGCAAGAAGGAATACGTGGGGTAGGGGTAGGTGTTTTCCATATAAGAACTGCCACGTGTATAGGCCGTATGACTTCACACAGCTTCCCTTGCGTTGTTATGAAATCCTTTGAAATATCACGTGTGCAGATTTCAAAAGGTATTCCTGTCTCCCCGCTCCAGCACAGGTCACAGCGGCGTGCGAGTGCTTTCATATCATGTCACGGTATCCTCACCACACTGAGAATACGTACAATACAACCAAAGGAATGAGTAAAGCCTTGACGTAACAATCAGATTCATGCTTGGTCCTTGAGATGCAAATTGACTATTGGTTAGTGCAATATTTTCAATAGTCGTGTGTGTGTGTGTGTGTGTGTGTGTGTATTTTTAGGACTGAGTTAACCTTGTAATATTTTATTTTCTTATCAAATTATTATCATGATTTTCTTTAAACTTCTGCGCGCACACACACACACACACACAGCTTGGTGTAGTGGTTGTAACACTCGACTCACAACCTAGAAAGCCCGGGTTCCAGTCCCGGGCGCAGGGAGGCAAATAGACGAGCCATTTAATTAATGTGTAGCTCCTGTTTTCTTTTTATAGTAGTAAGTACAAGTGTACCCGAACGGCTGTGGCCTCACTGTTCCGGTGTGGTGTGGTGTGGTGTGGTGGTCCCACTCCTACCCAGAGATAGGTCAGTACGATCTCTCACCTCTTTACGTAGGGAATAGGGCAGGCTGGGTAGCCAGCAGACAACCATAGGTCAATGACACACACACACACACACACACACTTTGGTGACGCATTTCCCTTGTATACCGTTCTATTTTGGGAAATACAAACAAACACACACACACACATTCCTGCAAATTGCTGTGTCCAATTCCACTTGTTAAGATTTTGATGTGTCTATCGGTGTGTGTGTGTGTGTGTGTGTGTATAGCCTTGACACAGTTAGAAGGAGCGACCGTGGGGCCCTCTTAGGGACTTGGTGAAGGTCAAAGTACGTAGTAAAGACGGTACCACCCTCACCTGCAGCAAAAGAAGAAGAAGAAGAAGAAGAAGAAGTAGTAGTAGTAGTAGTAGTAGTAGTAGTAGTAGTAGTAGTAGTAGTAGTAGTAGTAGTAGTAGTAGAAAAATAAATAGTACTGAACGTAGAAGCAGTAGTAATAGTTCTATCATTACTACCATTGCTACGTTCCCTTCTATCACTTCCATTACTTCCACCTCCTCTGACCTCTGCCCACTACAACACACACCAGCGAGGCAGGAAACCAACATCAGTAGAATCAGGATGGAAAGACAACAAACATTAAAACAAGAGAGGAAATGATGCGCAGTATTTACGAAACGGACATTATAACACCTTACTCCTCCATCCTCCATCCTCCTCCCACACCATGGAAACGTATAATAATTGTCCCTCCCACTTTGCTTCTCATCCTTCCCTCTTACTCCTCCTCCTCCTACTCCACCTCCTCCTCTTCCTCTTCTTCTTTCACCATGACCTTGCCTGACGCTGCTTCTTGGGAAATACACGTCAGACCGGTTTAGTGGGTGTGATTTTCTGGTTTTCCTATTCTCTGGGGAACTTCCATTTAAAATAAGTGGAAGCATGGGTAATGTGTACAAATACGTAGTTTCTTCCCTCTCTCTCTCTCTCTCTCTCTCTCTCTCTCTCTCTCTTATTTGTCACCTTTATACAGCTTCAGAAACTCATGTGGGGGATTGAAATAGTACAGACCCTTCCTAATGTCAATAAAATCGTCCAATCACACCCCAAACTAGAGGTAAAAATGTGTCCCAGTACTGAAGGGGTTAAAGTATATAATAGTGGATTTAAAAATAGCTCAGTTAGATTTAAATAAGAGATGAGAAAATATTAGTTGTCAAATAGTGGTGCGTGAATGGAATAGTAAAATAATTAAGTCGTTAGTGCTGAGTCACTGGAGGTTTTTTTAATAGGGTAATAGAAATGTATGGGTGAAGATGGCAGAGAGAAATAGTTTGGTAAGTTAGTTTTCATGGAAGGTCTGCCACATACAGGTCTAACTCGCTGCTCTCTCTCTCTCTCTCTCTCTCTCTCTCTCTCTCTCTCTCTCTCTCTCTATAAAGCTGAGATCACATGAAAAGCAGTCACACACGGATTTTTTAATGGAGGGCTGGCAACAATTTTGATCATGTCACGTCAAAGTAATGTTAGGTTAGGTTAGGTTAAGTAAGGTTGGCCAGTTCCCCCCATATCCCAGAACTACTTAGGATTGGCTGGTCTTTGGGAAATCATCACACTTCACACATATCTGGTATTTCTTGTAAACTATGAAACTCCCTATTTTTTTTTCTTTTTTTCTTTTTTTATGTAAGATGAGAGTCCAGACAAGGGTAAAACAAAAGCTGGTTAAAAAAAAAAAGAGGCTCATAAGTGCTGGTTCCTTAAAAAAAAAAAGTTGTGTACAAGACTGAAGTTTTTTTTATTCCTTATCATTTTTTACTTATGTATTTCCATCTTCCTATAACCTGAACTCATTTAAGAGGGAACTTTCATGACACTTCTCATTCTTCAGGCTATCTCTCCTGGACCTGCTTGGAGACTGGTATGTTAGTGGGCTTTTACATTTGATCATTGTGTTTGGTCAGGTTTCCCCTCTTACATAGGAAATAAATAAATAAACCTTGAGAAAATCAAAGTTGCACATTAACCCTTTCACTACTACTTGCTCTATCTTTCCTTAATAACTAATCACTCTTTCTTGCTCCATAATTGCCTAAAATCTTTACACTGGGTATAAGCTGCAAAATATACTCTTTTTTTTCATGCATTCCTTTCTCACAAATGCAAGTAAAGGTCTCATGCATTGGTACTGACGTTGTTCATTGTCTCGTATCACAGTGAAAGAGTTTAGAGGAGGTTTCCAGGAATGTTCAGCACTCATGCATCCCCATCAGTGTGTGGCCTTTACAAGCACTGAGCAGCCACGCTATATAGGTAGCTACATGAAACTGTTTGTAATAAAGTAGTATAAGTAGTACATGATAACTGAGGTTTCCAGGGGGTAAGACTACATGATTAAGCAAAGGAATGATCCTATTGAAATATAAGACAACTCACATTTCCAGATTATATTAGGTAAAAAATTATAAAAAAAATAAACACATAAAAAGCAATGGTAACACATGTGGATTATTATCTTATACAAAGGCAAGGTCTGTATCTTTTTTCTTTCTTTCATGCATGTGTTTTGGGTAATTCTTAACCCGTATCTTTTTTCTCCTGGTGCTTGAGGGAGGAATCAAAGGAAGTCAAATTCAAGGCTGACGGGAATTATTGTGATGAAGATGCACTGGTTTTATTATTTTTTTTTATTTCTCTCTTTTTGCTGCTGCTTTTTTTTTATCCTATTCTATATGTCCAAGTATGTGTGTGTGTGTGTGTGTGTGTGTTCAACTGGTTCTCCACACACACTACCCACCAGCAAGGCAAGGGACACTCAGAAGCTTATCACCAGTCAATAGTCTCAGTGTTGGCATTGGGTGGTACAGACTTGTGGGATGAAGGAGGTAGCAAAGTGCACCAGTCTGACCTTTTGATAATATTACAAAATTGCATGCCTCTCTCATTCTGACCCATGAAACTATGTCCATACTTTTAACTTTCTGAAGTCACTCTGAAGTATGTATTCATGTCAGGATATTTTGAATTAGTTAAAAATCTGTCAAGAAAAGTGATTAATAAAGTATATGATAATTGTCAGTTTTTTTGGTTAGAATAGATAAAAATTCTTGAATAAATAGCTACATATAAATGTTTGTAATGAGGTAGTATAATTAGCATATGATAACTGAGGTTTCCAGAATATATGAATAAGCAAATGAGTGATCCTACTGAAATATAAGACAACTCACATACATAGACTAATAAAAAGCAATAGCAATGAAGTACAGTACTATAATAACTTACCTATCAAGGCTAATATTATAGGATTCAATGATAAATCTCTGACATGGGTAGAATTAACAATCAAGAATCCTAGTTCCAGAGCATTCTATTGGGGAGATATTGATGTTAAATTGGAGAATGAATGATTAGTGTGAAGGTTTGCATATTCATCAATAGCAGGATAATTAACAGACAACATAACTAAATAGCAAGCCAGCAACCCCACAAGCAAAACATCACACACTCACACACGCACCAGTCACACTATTAATAGAAAAGCATATAAGCCAGTGTAAGATATGTATATTTATAATACCTGTTTGTACATAGCTGTTAGATTTTGTATATTTCTTTATATTTTCCCAATCTAAAGAGTTACAGAAAGCCATATCACTATCACAAAGAAATTGATGAAAACTGGAAACTCACTTAATTTAACGGTCATATTGAGCTCCATCAGACCCTTAGCTGGCCTGGTTTCTCCTTCAGCTTAGTTAAAACTGTGGTGGAGGTTTAGAATACAATTTCAAAAAGCAACGATCATGGCAAACAGGTTCTTGAGTTTCTAAGAGCTTTTGTTAGCTGTAATTTTATTTTCCCACATAAATATAATCTACAACTGATAAGAAATAAAGCTTCAGAATCAGAGCAACACACAGAATGATTTGCTTGCACACAGACACACTTGAAATAAAAATGTAGGAGGTAAATCTTGTCTTCTCCAGCCTGCAGTATTTTTAAACTGTAGTAAAATAAAAATAAAAAAAGAAGTGTCTGTAAATTTGTGGGGCACCATGAGGAAACAACTGAACTAGCTGTGTAAAGGCTGAAGACTGATGGAAAGTTTTATAACCTGAAACAGACTTTGACCATATATGATTTGACTACAAGAAACTATCATCGCGTCCACCAGAGTGAAATTTTGTCAACGCTGAGAACAGTTTGTGAGAAGGAAATGACAAGGCAAGAGAAAAATCATTGGTGTAATGAAGAGGATAATCTATATCTAGGCAAGAAGAAAATCAATGATGTAATGAAGAGGATATCTATATCTAACAGCATATATAGATTCACCAGGCTGATATAATCCTATACAAGGTGGCCTAAACAAAGCACCTCACATCCAAATAGCTGGAGAGTGATATCAGCAATAATCAATGACCGGTGATAAATTATCACACAATAAACAATAACCTATAAATCCCTTCCACTATGTACTAGCAATAATAATATTAAGATATTAATATTTCAATTGAAAAAGTGATAAATCCAAACCTTTATTTTCATCTTTTACCTTAGAAAACTTAGGAAAAATTTTAAATTCAATCTTTATTCTGTCTCTTCACCAATTAAAAAAGTTTTAAGTAAAATGACTATATTTGATTTTGAAAGTAGTAAAAGAATTATGTTTATAATTTTTAAAAAACTACAATGATCAAGTATCACTAGTTTGGAATCAAAAGTATCAGCAGTACTGATGAATCAATACTGTGGGAAAAATCACTTTTGGATAACAATAATGCCTTCCTGTGGTGACTAGTGTACCTGCGTCAGCTGCTGGTATAGTGTATGTGTGTGTGCCATGCTGATGCACCTCTTGATACAGGTCCAATCATCACACACACAGCCACACTGATCTGAGTATACCTCATTCCAAGCAACACACCTCACAGCATGACGTCAAGTACACTCTGCCTATGGTGAGTGACGGTGCATGCATGATACAACATTATCAACGAGTGCGGTGACAAATGCCTCATCATTTCTAATCAAGAAAATAATAAATAATGGGTTTTTTTCTTGTTCCTTCTCAATGTCCTACTTTACCTATTTCAAACTCCATCTATTCACCCATCCACAGCAACATAAAATATTCAACCTTCCCAAACAACATTCACTGCCATTATTAATAATCAACAATAAAAATATACCAAAAATACCTAAAGAAACAGAAAAATGTCCAGAACACTTGATAACAATTATGAAGATGGAATGTAGTAATGATTATAAGGTCACATATGTATAAAGCTATTTAAGATGGATGCAATTATAATAATAATGCATATTTTCTGAACTAATGGGCATGAGTCATGGTTTAATGGCTTCAATCAAGACCACCAACTAACTCCATATGAATTTGAAGTCTATCATTTCAAGTATACAAACAGTTCTGACTTCTACAAAATTTCAAATCTCAAATGCAATTCAAACAACACTGATCCCACTGAATTTAAAAACTTCACCCCCACATGGGCACAGATATCAGAACATTACACCAGATATAAACCATCTTCTCACAAGCTCTTGAAAGACAGAAAAATTACATCAGCATTTTGAAAGATTAGAGCTGTCACCTTCCCATGAAAAGACTGAATGTAATTGACTTCCAGTAGGAACAATGTTGACAAGGAAGAAACTTTGACCAACCAGTGCACGAAAAAGTAAAACACATAAGCTTTGAGTAAATGTTCTATAACTATATTACAAATTTTGTAACAGTATTTGCTGCTGAACCATCTTCAGTTACCCAGCAAGATCTTTGTGAGACCTGTACCCAGTGTTCCCTACCAGCTTTGCACACACGTCTCATTACTTGTCCTTGCCCACAAACCTGACATCAATTGCACACACAAACTTGCTCCAAGCCAATTTTTTGCTCTTTATAGATTTTTCAATTGAAAAGTATGCAACATATTTGTGAGTTGCACTGACCACATTTAGTATATGCATATGCATATGTCTATAAAACTCGCAGCCTTGTAAAGTGGCATCAAGACAAAGTGTAATGCAGGTAAAGTTCCCTCTTTTCCTTGCTGTGTTGCTGCATGTAATGTATATATATTGTCTACTTTTAGTGAATGTCAAAAATTTTCCTGAGACATATGTACTGTCATACTGCAACTGACCTAAAGAGGCATATGCTTATGCTAGTGTGTACACAAGGTGAAAGTTAATAATATGTAAACAAAAGTAAGGTCTTAGGCTCTGAAAAAAAGTAAAAGTAGTCAATAAGTTTGATTGCTGAGGACATACAGCCATGAAGGGTGAAATAACAAAAAGAAGAGGAGAAAAGTCATTAGATTTTTAAATCACATGTTAAGAGAAAGGTAGATATGGAATATGATAAAGAATATTTGTATTGATAATCAAACATGTGAAACAAGTGAAACCTAGATAAAGAAGGAAAGATCAAGGTCAAGGATCCAAGCATATGAAATGTGTTACTCAAGCCATGGCTGTGCAGTGAGACGAACACTTGGTGAATACAATGAAAATGTTCATAAGAAATCTGGTATGCCAAACTGAGATAAGCAATGAAATTACTATATATAATGATTCAGGCTGTGAAGCACACCACTACAAAATAGTCTGACCACATGCCATAATAACTTCTTAATTTCTTACCAAAGTACGTCAAATCATGAATAGGTAATAATAAAAAGAAAAGTATGATTCACTCACACCACCTCATTCCACTCTCTTGCTAAGCATGCAAACTTTCAATTGTTATACATACACACACACAGCTTTTAAAACTACATGATTAGCAAAATCAACAAAGGATTTTGTCTTATCACTATACTTTTTATGACTTCTAATGATAGGTTATGTTAGAAAGGATTGTATATGGTGCTTTTACCGATGACCACAGTTGTAGCTAATATAGCTGAGGTATAAATCCCTGTTACCTAAAGTTACTCTGGTGACATTTATCTCAATATGCTACATAGCATGTTGGGATAAATGTCACCACAGTAATATTATCACCTTGGAAATTTCAACCGATAATGAAAATATTTGGTAAAATAACAAACTATTACTATGTATTTTGAAAAGAAAATAATGATAGTCATACCAAAACTGTTTGAAATATCTTCTTTGGTCCTTTCCCACTGCTTTAATTAGTTTTGAGGTAAAAGTTGCCAAATAACTTTCAACAGACCAAAGCAAGACATTTCCAATCACTTTAAAGTGACAATAATTCTGAACACATCTAGTATATAAACTGAACAAGTATACTTTTGTGAATGGATTCCAATAAAAATCACAAATGTCCTCATATGATTGATTGTTGGTAGTCTGTTGAGAGGGACAGGACCAATCAGGAATCAAAACTTTGTCTCAGAGAACCTAATTCAAAGTAACGATTGGTAAATCTATAATTTAGCTATGTTAGATACAAGCATGGAGCTAACATATCATGTGGAAGGGTAAGTGACCTTGCAATAAACAAAAAAATTCCATGGCAACCATATATATAGCATATTTGTAATAGGACTTGGGAGTGTGGCAGAATTTGAGATTTTCCAAGTCCAGCAGGGTAATTTTTTAGGTGTTTCATTAGGCTAAGTTAGGTTAATGTTCTAGCAGGGGTCCAGGGGGGAGAGAGGAGGGTGCTGGAATACGTTATTTAAGAAGAATTTGGAATATTAACTGGTGGGTGGTGATGGAGAACACGGATGTATCACAAAATTACATATCTATATAATATACTTCTATCTATCTATCTATCTATCTATCTATCTATCTATATATATATATATATATATATATATATATATATATATATATATATATATATATATATATATGCGTGTGTGTGTGTGTGTGTGTGTGTGTATGAGAGTGTGTTTTACAAAATCAACAGCATGTAAACCTAATAGTATATATTTCCCTTGTCCTATATCACCCCTTTCCCATCAGATACACAAGTCTCTCAAGCTCCGGGAGAAATTAAATATAACAGGAATATCGTACGAAGCAGCAGATTTACTGAAACTGAAGCAATGTCACTGTGATGAAAACATGCCACCAGATATTGGAGTGACGCTTCTGCCGCCACTCAGCTCACACGCACCAAGGAACTACAGATAGAGAACGTGTCTTCCGGGAAGCAAGCCTATCAGAACCAAGATAACAACACCGCCGGCCACTCTGGGCACGCTGAGGTCAGCCCGCCAGCAGTCAGCACGCGGCGCAGCTGGTGGTGCCTGCTGCCCTTCACCCGCCCTGCACCCCACCACACCCACGGCACACAGGCAGTACACAGGGCGGCAGTGACAACGGAGTGTATACGAGTAGCAAGCACTATGGAGAGCAACGAAAGACGGGTACACACGGCCAAACCAAACCAGACCACATCACCAGTCACGTCATCAAACTGTATTCTCGTCTTATCCCTCACCACTATATCTACTTAACACCCTCCCCGTGATACTTACATTGCGATGAAAAGAAAATCCAGAAGGGGAGGTAAATAGCCTGTGAATAGGGGAGGTTAACACAACACTACAGTAGGAGAGGTCGCAACACACCCTACAAGAACGGGAGTAACACTGACACTGGCCTGACGTAAACAACTCAAGCTGCCTCTGGTGACGTCACTCGGAAACACCACACCATCACCATGCGTGCATTACCACGTACACCGAGAAAACTCTGGGAATTTGGGGCCAACAAATCTGGCCTACTAATTTCCAGTCACTGACTACTCATTTCTGAGCCCAAAATTTACCATTTTTCAAACTGTGAGTCACACAATAAAGAGATCGGCAAGGAAAATTAACTGAATTATCTAGCTAAACACTTTTTGTAATAACTTATTGTAACCTAAGACTTAAAAGGAAACGATAATGTTAGTTTAAACTCTAACTTGTGATAATATTGAGATGATTGACCATTATGTATACTGTACAGGCACTTACAGTCAGCTTGCAGTACCGATAGCAAGCAGACAGACAGTCACCGCCACATCCAGTCGTTTAGGACTAGGTCGTGAGTGGTCCGCCCAATACCAATTATTCTTATAATATCCTTGCCCAATACACACCGATGCACACTTGCTCTCTGCACTACATACATCCGCAACCTTCATAAATAACATCCTCATCTGTGGCGGGTTCTTAATAGAAGTAAAATAAAATAGCACATTATATGTTCGATATATTAAAATTCCAAAAGACAATAAGGATTTACTTTATTTTATTTTCCCTTAATGCAAAGACAGATACAGCTGGCGCAAGGTCCCCCATAAGGGAATTTAGTTAAAAATGGCACAGGTAAAAATGACACGTGACAAACTAGGAAAAATGGCACATTGGGAAAAAAGTATTAAGAAAACATCACTGGAAGGTAGTTTAAATTCATTACACATAAAGGCAAAACATTAGAAATGCTGATGTCCACTATCCTCTGATCAGTGTGTTTCTGATTTGATTCCTATTTCTATTCAGAGTTCCTGAACAACAAAATCAATTATAAATGAACCAGAATTCCTAAACTAAACCACAGACAACAGAACCAACAACAAAAGAACCAGGAATCAAGTATCACCTGATTAGAGAGTTACTGGTTTGGCATTTATTTAATTTCCCAAGGTGTGTGTGTCTATGGGCCCTATATAAGTTTTTCAGCCTATAAAATTTTTCAGTAACGAAAAGATACTGATATGGATCAATACAAATAAAATATAAGGCTGTGAAAAGAATATTTCGTGGTGTTATGGCGATGATGCGCATGGGTGAAAGGCCAACTGCAAGATATTTCCCTGCTCAAAGATTTCGTACGACAGTGGCCTTGTGGTTGTGCAGCCGCGGAGAGAGAGAGAGAGAGAGAGAGAGAGAGAGAGAGAGAGAGAGAGAGAGAGAGAGAGAGAGAGAGAGAGAGAGAGAGAGAGAGAGAGAGTCACGGTAGAAGAGAGAGAGAGAGAGAGAGAGAGAGATTGTTTAACTGTTATTAATATAATATGTACTGTAGAACGTATTATATCATGGAGATAGAACAGAGAGAGATGAAATGATCACTCACACACCATGAACTACTACTTTCCCAGCCACTCATACAATAAATAAATAAATAAAGTAGAATAAATAGATATAGATAAGAAAGACAACAAACGCGAAAAGCAAGTTCCAGTAGGTGGATAAGGAGGAGGTGGGTGGTGGTGATAGCAGTGGCTTATAAGTATAAAGGTATTATCGCACTAATATCTTCATGCCTATGATCAATATAAAGCAGCAGAGAAACAGAGCCGTGGAGTGTGGAGTGTAGAGGTGGATGATGGACGATGGAGCACCCTCTGCGCGGTGCCCCAGTACGTGGAGGTACGTGGAGGGCTGGGATAAAATGTGACGGGTCTTCACAAAATGTCGTCAAACTTAGTATTGCTGGTACACCATTCTCACAACAGGACAGGGTGAAAGAGGGCTGTTACTCCACACAGACAGAACTATGTAGCAGCCATTAATCAGCCTGGCACTGCAACACGCTGTCTTATCACCACCTTAGTGTCCTCACCCACACACCCCACGCCAGGCTGCCTCCCCATGCACCAAATGCTGTGCATGCGGCGTGACATCATTGCAGTGCACGCCTAAAGCTGTCAGAATTTCAAAGCAAAGTGTTTTACTAATCGGTATAGTGTAAATCATTATACTTTATTATCATTATTATTATTATTATTATTATTATTATTATTATTATTATTATTATTATTATCATTATCATCATCATCATCATTATTATTATTATTTCAGTTCTTCTCCTTCCGCCAGTTACATAGGAGCATTGAAAACCGTGAAAGGAAGGGCAATGCAGTGGATGAGTGAGTGAAGATTGGAGTGAGAGAAAAGCAAAGGTGAAACTGCAATAAATAAAGAAGACACAGCATCGAGGAAGTCGAGATAACGTGAAGGGATTAGTAATGGAAAAGACTGAAAAGAAACAAGAAAATTGGGAGTTGGATAAAGAAAATAAATGAAAACTAAAAAAAAAAAATTATGAGAAAAAGAGAACAAGAAACAAGAAAACAAGACCAAGAAACGTCGTCATTTATGTTGTTTTTCTGTTTGTCACCAAGGCTCCAGTTAAGGCACCAAGGCTCCTAAAATCCCGTTGAGGCACCGAGGCTCCAGTTAAGGCACCAAGGCTCCTAAAATCCCGTTCAGGCACCGAGGCTCCAGTTAAGGCACCAAGGCTCCTAAAATCCCGTTGAGGCACCGAGGCTCCAGTTAAGGCACCAAGGCTCCTAAAATCCCGTTGAGGCACCGAGGCTCCAGTTAAGGCACCAAGGCTCCTAAAATCCCGTTCAGACACCGAGGCTCCAGTAAAGGCACCAAGGCTCCTAAAATCCCATTCAGGCACCAAGGCTCCAGTTAAGGCACCAAGGCTCCTAAAATCCCGTTGAGGCACCGAGGCTCCAGTTAAGGCACCAAGGCTCCTAAAATCCCGTTCAGGCACCAAGGCTCCAGTTAAGGCACCAAGGCTCCTAAAATACCATTCAGGCACCGAGGCTCCAGTTAAGGCACCAAGGCTCCTAAAATCCCATTCAGACACCGAGGCTCCAGTTAAGGCACCAAGGCTCCTAAAATCCCATTCAGACACCGAGGCTCCAGTTAAGGCACCAAGGCTCCTTAAATCCCGTTCAGGCACCAAGGCTCCAGTTAAGGCACCAAGGCTCCTAAAATCTCGTTCAGACACCGAGGCTCCAGTTAAGGCACCAAGGCTCCTAAAATCCCATTCAGACACCGAGGCTCCAGTTAAGGCACCAAGGCTCCTAAAATCCCATTCAGGCACCAAGGCTCCAGTTAAGGCACCAAGGCTCCTAAAATCCCATTCAGGCACCGAGGCTCCAGTTAAGGCACCAAGGCTCCTAAAATCCCGTTCAGACACCGAGGCTCCAGTTAAGGCACCAAGCCTCCTAAAATCCCATTCAGGCACCGAGGCTCCAGTTAAGGCACCAAGGCTCCTAAAATCCCGTTCAGACTCCGAGGCTCCAGTTAAGGCACCAAGGTTCCTAAAATCCCGTTCAGACACCGAGGCTCCAGTTAAGGCACCAAGGCTCCTAAAATCCCGTTGAGGCACCAAGGCTCCAGTTAAGGCACCAAGGCTCCTAAAATCCCATTCAGGCACCAAGGCTCCAGTTAAGGCACCAAGGCTCCTAAAATCCCGTTCAGGCACCGAGGCTCCAGTTAAGGCACCAAGGCTCCTAAAATCCCGTTAAGGCACCAAGGCTCCAGTTAAGGCACCAAGGCTCCTAAAATCCCATTCAGGCACCAAGGCTCCAGTTAAGGCACCAAGGCTCCTAAAATCCCGTTCAGGCACCGAGGCTCCAGTTAAGGCACCAAGGCTCCTAAAATCCCGTTGAGGCACCAAGGCTCCAGTTAAGGCACCAAGGCTCCTAAAATCCCGTTCAGGCACCAAGGCTCCAGTTAAGGCACCAAGGCTCCTAAAATCCCATTCAGGCACCAAGGCTCCAGTTAAGGCACCAAGGCTCCTAAAATCCCGTTCAGGCACCGAGGCTCCAGTTAAGGCACCAAGGCTCCTAAAATCCCGTTAAGGCACCGAGGCTCCAGTTAAGGCACCAAGGCTCCTAAAATCCTGTTCAGGCACCGAGGCTCCAGTTAAGGCACCAAGGCTCCTAAAATCCCGTTCAGACACCGAGGCTCCAGTTAAGGCACCAAGGCTCAGTTGCTCCAATTATCCGCAGGGCGACGTCCATCACCAGCACCATTAGCCTGGACCTCCTCCTGCACCCATTGGAACAGGAGGGGCCTCTCGTCCTCCACCGAGGGAGGCTTCTCTTCGGGGTCCTCCAGAGCCACCGGCTGCTGTCACCCTGACTCTTTCTTGCCTTGGCGTTTCAATGGCGGGTGCGCTCCCGCTCCCCTTGAGCCGCGGCTCTCCTGGCTTCCACCAGCTACTACTGACAGACGGTCAGGTTCAACCTCCCGTACACGAACTGCTATCACATTTTTTTTCTCAGTTCAAGTTAGGAACAGATTCTGAAATGTAATAAAAATCATACGTGGAGCCAAAAGTCTGAATTCCCGTATCACAGCTGCTACTGTCCCTAATGTCTGAAAAGTCATTCCAACCCTGTCTATGGCCGCTACAGGAATCTTAGGGAAACACACACAGCAGCTGATGAGGGTTTGGAACCTCAGGTATCTTAATCGTATATGGCCTATATTGTCATTTGATCAGGCTAGCAACGCTATTAAGAAAAGCCATTTCATAAAACCATGACTCAAGAATGAATAATATGTAATATATTCATATTATGAGCTGAACTATATGTCATTTAAATTTATTAAGTTTGTTATTAATGAAACAAGAATGAGCTAAGTTAAAATGTGAAAAATAGTAGTTTTTTCAATGCCCTGCCACCTGTGTTAGAAATATTCAAGTGCCCCTTAATACGAGGAAGGTGCGTCACCCCTGCAATACAAGATGAAAAGTCACTAAATAGCAGGTAGTGGCTCTTGTCTGCGAGATAAAAAGAGTAATCACATACGATAAGTTACACGCATAATTAGGCTTCTATTGCCCTATTGTCAAGTGATGTTGGAGTGTGACGCCAAATCGCTGATGCAGTCACTCAATATTTTGGATGACGGAGGCTCCAGTCTGCTTTACTGAACCACACACTCGCATCTACTTCATCCTTCTACTACGGATTGAAGATATTCTGCAGACGACATGCGCTTATATCACTACTACAGGACAAAATGTGTGTGTGTGTGTGTGTGTGTGTGTGTGTGTGTTTGTGTGTGGAAAATTGAAATCTACCAAAAGGAATAAGTTAAGCAGACTTGAACAGAAAGTACGAGAGAGAGAGAGAGAGAGAGAGAGAGAGAGAGAGAGAGAGAGAGAGAGAGAGATTACGTTAAAAGTACTTGTATTTGGATTCCAGTACAAAACAAAAGTACTCGTACTTGAACTCGAATCCAGTTATTAAACTGTGGACTCGTACTTGGACTTTGACTCGTGACATCATGTAATTGTACTCGCACTTGACTACAATAAAAAAAAAAAAAAAAATGTACTTGAACCCAAGCCTGTTCTTCACACACACACACACACACGCACACACGGAAGCTGCCAGCCATCCACTCACTACAGCCAACAGACACAACACACCTACAACACGCGTACAACTCTCAACTGACACGAAACATTCACACCATACACACCACAAGTCATGAGGAACACGGGGAGGACTGTCAACCCGAATTGTGCACTATTCCACAATAGCTTCTCAAGGAACAAGGAGGCTAATTGACACAATCCCCCCCCACCCCTTCTCTCTCTCTCTCTCTCTCTCTCTCTCTCTCTCTCTCTCTCTCTCTCTCTCTCTCTCTCTCTCTCTCTCTCTCTCTTACCTAGATAGAATGATTAAAAGCTACAGATGAATAAGGGAGAAAAATGTTGAAGTTAAAATAGATGAATGAATAAGTAAATAAATGTTTCGAGTACAAATCACTTTCAATTGGACTCTTCGACTAAGTTACGGAGATTTCTTGCGACTGAACTCCTCTCCAGGAATAGTTCAGTCACACGTAAAGAAAAAATGGTATCCTATAGTATCTGCAGTACGCTTGTAGTCCCCGCGTATCTGCCAGCTGGTCGTCATGGCAACGTCAAGAAAACAAACTACCTACAGCTGAGCGAGACACAAACACACTTTTCTCAGGTAGATTTGACTAAGACAAGATTATATTATTGTACAGTACTTTTAACATGCCAGTGGAAGAGACGACACGATGTCTTGCTCTCAGATGACAGACTGTACGTTAAAGAGAGAAAACAAAAAATGCATGTAGAGGACAGTGCATATACAATTGAAGTCAGAGGACATATGAAAAAAATCAGTAGACAGCTCCTTTAACCTAATAATGCACCTTAGCTTAGGATGTTGCATAGTGTTTCCTCGTGTGAGCTAGAACCGATGCAATGCATATATAATGGTAGGCCACTGGCACACCCAGCCCAGGACCCAAATTCTCCATCACTGCAACTCCGCTGACACAAAGGTAAGCACTAGCTGTTCTGCTTCTTATTACATGTTCTTTATGTAGTAGTTGAGTCAAATAATTTAACCCTCTTAGACCCAGAAATAATACTACTTGTTCGTTCTTGTCACTGTGTATGAATTATGCCATTATCATCATTAACATTTATATATAATATTGCTACAACAAATATATTGTTTATGATATGGGTGGGTGTTGGAATGAATATGCATGAACTGTAATTTCACCTCAACTCGTCCCTGCAAACAATTTGTGAGCCAACTCTCTATGCACAGACCGTCATGAGACTGAAAATTGTACTAGCCTCCCAATGAAAAATACTGTTTTCTGTGGTTAGCACCTCTCAACAATGAGCCCAAACTAAATCATTCTTGAAAACTTTGTCTTTTCTTCACTTTTTTTCACCAATGCAATAATCACTGTGTTTCCTCTTTCAGTCAATGTACATGTGTGTGCAAAAGTGTTTCAGAAAAAAGGAAGCGAAGATCAAATCATAAAGGTCGATTCACACACATTGGTGCCGTATCAGTGACGTTTCCGCTCAGTGTCAGTGCTACCCGTTGCACACGTCCGGCGTAGTGCAGTCTTTTGAATCTCAGTGGCCGTTACGCGCTAGTGCCGTGAAGAAGAGAATCGTTGCTATCGATATTTTTTAGATTTTCACGGACGCCGAAAGAGTGTTTGGCCAAGATGAATGACGAGCTTCTAATTGAATTGGTGCGAAACCATCCTGTGCTTTATGACTTATCACAACCAAAATATATGAATTCAAATTTTAAGCAAGACATTTGGAATAAAATAGGAAAAGAAATAAAAGTAAACGGTAAGTACTTATTTTAATTATTGTAGTTAATCATCTTATCACACCACCACAACTCATACCACACCACACCACACCACATCACACCACACCACGCCACACCTCATACCATACCACCACACCTCACATCACACCACACCACGCCACACCTCTTACCACACCACCACACCTCACATCACATCACACCGCACCACACCTCATATCAAACCACAACACCTCACATCACAACCTCACCACCTCACTACACATTACATTTTATTTTATCTATTTTTTTCTATTGATGTAAATGATATATTCTTAATTTTTTAGTCACACTAAATGTAAGGTTTACTTTTGCTAGGTTTTTTTTATACCTATTCCGACATTCATTTCACTGCCGTGGTACAGATCCAGCCTCTGAATTAAAGTAATCCTGTACAACTCTCTTACAGTTAACGCATCTCTTGTTGCATTTCCACACTGAAAAGGCAGGTTTTCAAGTCTTGCTTCTGCTATTTTAGGTAATGCTGCATTTACCTCATGTGGGCGTGTTTCTACATAATATTTTCTAATGAAATTATGCAGAACACAGATTGCAAGCATCACATGATCAACATTTTCTGATTTTGCTTGAATTCATCGGTTACATATTCAAATTTTTTGAGACAAAACGCTAAACGTATTTTCAACAACTCTTCTGACACGAGACAGTTTATAATTAAAGACACGCCTAGAATTATCCAAATCTTGCCCAAGATATGGTCGCATCAAATATGTTTTTAGTGGAAAGGCTTCATCACGCACCATTACATGAGGAGCCTTAGTATTTGTGCCTAGCAATGTAGCATTCCCTGGTACTGATAATGTGCCACGCTGTAGTGCTTTGCCTAGACCAGAATTTGTAAAAATTCCACCATCACTGCAACATCAATTGCAATTAAATTATATATAATGTGCATCAACAAGCGCCAATCAGACAATTGAAAATGTTTTCTTGTAATTAAAGTACAGAGAACCACTATTTGGGGGAGCCTGAATGGTAAAATGTTTGCCGTCCAAAGCTCCGAAGCAGTTAGGAAAATTCCAGTGTTGAAAGGTCATTAGCAACGGATTTCCACATCTCTGTTGCAGGTTTTGGTAGTACTTCGCTCATGAGATTTTCTGTTATTATCCTGCAAGTGTCCATGACAACTTTGTACACTGTACTATGCCCCAAGTGGTAGCTGAACGAAATGATATTGTCCTCGTAGCTAGGTACCTGAAAGAAGAAAATTTAACATGCTAAAACTTTTTTTTTTCAGGTTCATCATGTAAAAGCAGATGGAACAATATAAGGGACAATTACAGAAAATCTATGAAGAAGACTTCAACTAAGAGTGGGCAAAGTGCAAAGAAAATTAAACCGTATAAATTTTCGGAGCAATTAAACTTTTTAAAGATATACTTGCACGAGAGAGAAACTAAGGGGAACATCACAAGTGAAGAACATGAAGGCAACAATCAAGACGATGTTGTAGAACAACAGGAGGCCGAAGAAGAGAACGTCCCGAAAGATGAAGGGGAACCAGTAGTATTGGAAAGTGACCTACATGAAGATTTGCAGATACAACCATTGCCTTCAGCAAAGCCTACTTTTGAAGCTAAAGTTTCATCAGCAGGAAAATCAAAGAAGAAAGTGGCACCTCAACAAACAGCTTCTGCAAAATTAATGGAATACTTAAACAGTAAACAAGAAAATCAAACCGCTTCCACCTCACCACACCATGTTGACGCATTTCTAGCAGGCATTGCTCCAACTCTGAAAACTTTAACCCCTTATTATTTGAATGTTGCAAAATCTGAAATATTTGCCACAGTACAGAAATATGAAATGCAAATGCTTATCAATCAACATTGATTTGAAAGACTACCTGAGTCTTCAGCTTCTACATAATCAGTTTCGGCCCCACATCCTTCACCTCAGCCATTGCAAAAACCTACAACAGTATAGGAAGATCAGCAACATAACCTATCTGTGTACACATCAGTTCCAAACAACGACAATTTTTTGCCGAACTATTTATCAACTTTTCAGGCTTCTTGACTCTTCAATATACAACTTAAAACAGAGTAATCACTAACATGAGGAAATAAGGATGAATTTTGGCAGTTTAAAACAAATTAATGTACCTAGTATAAAAGTAAACAAATAAGAGTTGTTAAAATTTATGTAACCTCCAGCATGGATTTAGATAGATAAGTACAGTAAATAACCAACTACATAAATAGTGTATTATTTTACCTCAAACAATCTGCTAATCGTTCCTTTGGTTTTATGGCCTTTCTCCAGTGGGTGTCTTGTTTCTTCAGTTGAGCCTCCATTTTACTTAACAATATCCTGAAGCAGGTTTTAGACATTCTAAAATGCTGGAAAAATTGTGTTTCATCATCGGTTAATTCCTTGAACAGAGTAGCGAACTCTCCTTCAATTTCCCTTTTCTGCCACGCTTCATGTACCCACTTTCTCTTCTTCACTTTTTGTTCAGCCTCTTCCTCTTCATGAAGAATTATAGCAATCATTGCTAACTCCACGTCCGAAAACTTTGCCATCCTGGAAAATACGGAACGCTGTCAGCATCACCACAGTTGTGTGTGCACAGACATCACGGAAACAACACGGATAGCACTGACACAGCGGACGCGGCACTGATGTGTGTGAATCGACCCACATGACACGTGTGAATTCTTCTCTTACTTTACTTTTCTTTCACCAATGCAATAATCACTGTGTTTTCTCTTTCAGTCAATGTACATGTGTGTGTAAAAGTGTCTCAGAAAAAAAGGAAGCGAAGATTAAATCATAATTCAACTATTTACAACAGGCTTCCGTGAGTAGGAAAGAAGTTTTCCAGAGAACCCATGACTGAAGTGATAACTTAACAATAGTTCTGCACTATCAATTGGACGAAACAAGCATGTAAACCTCATTAGTTCATTTGTGGCCTTTGAAAATAATTGAGTTCACAGCATTACAAAACAAAGCAAGGGTCAGCAAAAGTGAGGGTGTTCCTGAATTGTTCCTTAATGGATGCGTACACTGTTGTGGGGCGGATCGGGGAAGGGGCGCACGGGGTGGTGGTGAGGGCCAGACACAACCTGACGGGACGGCTGGTGGCGCTGAAAAAGGTGCCACTCCGCAGGCTGGACCACGGCATGCCCACCACGGCGCTCAGGGAAATAAAGGCGCTACAGCAGATTAATTCACAGCATGTAAGTACTGTGGGTAGATGGTCAAAACACACACACACACACACACACACACACACGAAAATAAGAAGAAAAAAAAACGTACTTTTATTCTAATTGAGAAAAAATTTGTGGAGAGAGAGAGAGAAAGTCTTATTAGCACATTTACAAATGTGCGAATAAGATTGTGTTCCATCTTGGAGGTAGTCTTCTTGCAATGGATGATAGTATGCACATTACATTAGGGAGGTGAGTCTTAGTTACATTTAAATCTAAACACATTACTTTCTTTACACAAAACTGTGGATATGGGCTCAGCATGTCTGGGAGTAATATCAAGAAATGTTTAACCAAATCACTGGAGATTGGGGAGGGTACAGGGCACTGTTGTCTCTGGGCACTGGCAGAAAGACAGTCCTTTAATTAAGTGATTTTATAGTGAGTGCCCCTCGGATGTTGCCAAGAGGTGGTAGCGTTTGCTCTTCTCTGAGGCGGCCAGAGAGTCGCCACCCGAAGGTGAAAACCCAATTGGATCCTTGATCTTAACACCTCACACTGCTGACTGAAATGGCGGTGTGTGTCGCCACGGTGTTCAGCCATTAAGACACTGTGTGATGGCGCTGTTGTGGCCGTTATCGACTCTGTGTGTGTGTGTGTGTGTGTGTGTGTGTGTGTGTGTGTGTGTGTGTGTGTGTGTGTGTGTGTGTGTGTGTGTGTGTGTGTGCGTGTGTGTGTGTATTTAGTAATAAATGATGAGACATGGTGGATTTGACTCAATATACAAACAGCTACACCCAAAGAGGTGAATATAATATAACATGTGCATACACTTCTCTTCTTATGGGCAGGTGATGCGGCTGCTGGAGGTGTTCGCTGACGGCGCCGGTTTTGTGTTGGCCTTTGAGCTGATGCTCGGGGACCTGGGAGAGATGCTGCGGGATGCGTCGCGGCCCCTCACACGCGCCCACGTTAAGACTTATATGACCATGCTGCTCTCCGGGGTCGCCTTCCTCCATAAGCACAACATAATGCACAGGGTGAGTTCTCTCTTTTGTCAACAACTTATTCTGAAACGCCCTCGCGGCTCAAACTGACTATCACACTTATTTAAGAAGCTAAACAGGATGTTGTAAGGATGTTTCTAAGGTTCTAGTGACGGAATAAGACACCTACATTATTGATAGGAGAAAGTCTTGGGAATCTAGCCAATCATGTTAGTGGCCTTTAAAAGTAGTTGTGATGAGGGAGCAAAGCGTTGGAAAATATAAGGCTGTGGAAAAAATAAAAGAACTCATCTATAGGGATTGTACTGATTTCTTTGATTTAGATAAATCTTCCTAATACTAATAAAACATTTTTATGTACATCAGTACGAGTATCTCTAACTCACGGAGAGAAAAGATGAACAGATTTGGGCAAAGTTTCAGTTAGATGGAACAGCTATGTATGTAATGCCGCTTGTTTTGTGTCACGAGAACACCTGTTTTGTGTACTGTAAAAGACACGCCAGTGTTGATACACATACTGATAACGAAAGTAGGTTAATGTTATGGTACGTACAGTACTATCTGATGTCCTGCTGCTCTCAATTCATTGACTTCTCGTACTACTATATAGTGCTCAACAACAACAACAATGTCAATCCGCATCTAGATTGATAAAACCCCAGTGACTATTTCTCTCATTACAATTCCCTTCCTCACTCACCTATTCTTCCTCCTATCCCCACTACCCATCTTTTCATCTTTCCTGTATACTTGTTTACTTGGATGGGAAGTTAAGGGATAGGGGAGATGACGTGGTGACGCTCTGATCACGAGGAAGGAAAGGGCATAAACCAGGTGGGAAGTTCAAGTGGGTGGAGTCTAAAGGCTTAGTTTTTGAAGGGCTTGAACCAATCAAAGGAAAACTGAAACCTTCACCTGGTGTGAGGCTACTATGGGTGAGAAATTATATGATCAGGATTGGCAAGGAGTCAAGTGGTTGCGTTTAGCATTAGAATACACAAAGATAACAAGAAAAATAAACAAATAAATAAAAATAGGATTCTGATTAAAGAGAACAGAGAAATAGCTTCACTTTAACTCGCCTGTCTAATTAAGTTTATGTAATTTGCCTTTTCTGATTTCCGTGTTCCTGTCTTCATCACCGTGGTTCTTGTGGCTCCCGTGACGGCAGGACTTGAAGCCAGCCAACCTGCTGATCAGCGGGAAGGGGCAGCTCAAGATAGCAGACCTGGGCTTGTGCAGGGTGTTCTCTCGGCAGGGAAAGAGACTCTACTCCCACCAGGTAAGAGGAGAAGAGAAGTGGGGGTTGGTGTCAAGATCATACGTACTCTGAAACTTCTTACTCTCCCGCCACGACTATTTTCGAAACTCAATCTACGTGTCTGTAGTTATTGATGAAGGAATTTTTTCAATAGAACCTAGAGTGAGAAGAGAAGAACGAGAGTCGGTGTCAAGATTATACGTACTGTGAAACTCCTTACTCTTCCACCACGACTATTTTCAAAGCCCAATCTAGGTGTCTCTAGTTATTAATGTAGGAATTTTGTCATTATAATTTTGAACACACCCATACAAACCCGTGTAATTTCATTTATAGGCTCTTGAAAATAGTCGGTTGGGATGTGACGCAGAAATGTTCCAGAATATGTCAGTACAGCAAAAGGCACAATATGAGATGAAGGGAAAGTGATGTGGAAGAAAAACGATGAATAATAACAGACTGTCTGATAGGAAGAAAGGATAAGGGAAAGAAGGGAAGAATTAAGAAAATAGATAAAAGGGGGGAGAATGAGGGAATCGGAAAAGAGAAGTGGAAAAGCAAAGAGAGTGAAAAGGTGATGGAGAAAGATGAATTGGGAGAGAAAATGTAGGTTAGAAGTATTGGAGAGAGAGAGAGAGAGAGAGAGAGAGAGAGAGAGAGAGAGAGAGAGAGAGAGAGAGAGTACAATTGTCTTTGCATAGACATCTTACTCTGATCTATCTCACACACATGCCCAGCTACACATTAGTTAGGGGTGGAGTGTGGCAAGTTTTATTTCCTGGTTAGTGTAGTTCACATATGAAGGAAGATGACCAGGACTTCAAGAATTACTAGAATTATACATTTGACGTCGTACCTGTATAGGACTGCAAACAAAACATGATTATTTAAGTGATTCCTACATCTAAAAAAATAATTATTTGTCGATTTTATGCAGCTTTAGAAACTCATGTAAGGATTGAAATAGTACAGACTCATACCATTAATCTTTTGACCTCCATAGACTCTTCCTAATAAATAAAATCCACCTTTTCACACTTTAAACTCACGGTAAAAATGTGTCCCAGTATTGGAGAGATTAATAGAATCCCAACATCTCTATCCGTACAATTCAACACTAACCGGCACCTGAAGTATCAAATAATCCGAACAAATAAAGTGCCAAGTAACACCAACACAACACCACCGACCCGAGTCCAATCCCACCATTTGTAGCGTGCAGATGTGATGTTGATGGTGCGCGTCTCAGACCCTAAAACAGAACTCAGGCACGTCCAGATAACGTCAGGGGTATGCACACCAGCCATGTAGTTGTATGGTGCACGCGACATCTGTGAAGCCCGCGTAGCCACATCACTCTCTACTTCCTGACTCACCTCCCGCCAGAATTCCACGTAAAGTTCTGTTCTTCGTCCTTTGCTGCTGAGCTAACGTGTGTTTTCGTTCATGTTCGTTAAATTGTTACATGAAGTTCTATTTATTCATTTATTCAAAATTTTCAGCGTAGAATATATATAACGGAGAAACAAAATGGATAAATTCTTAGTAGTCAATAAGTTACATGATATTTTATTTATTAATTGGTTTATTTTTTCCAGCATGGAATAAATATGAGAGGGAAATAAATTATAAATTCTTAGGACCTCCCCACACTGTTACACTCTAAGAATAAGTAAAATCTGACTAATGGTGAGATTTTTTTTTACCATTTTCAGGTGCAAACCTCACTATTAACTGATGAAATGCTTATTATACATTACCGAACTCTCAACTTGATGAAAAAAATTACTTCAGGGGGCGCCCGGGTTTGAACCGGGGACCTCTCGATCTGCAGTCGAATGCTCTACCACTGAGCTACACCCCCTGACACTTTAAAGGGACAATATGGGCCTAAAACACCGCATCATACCTTGTTGAATGTTGATGGCCTAGTAAATGTGTATATCATGTGTTTAAGAGCGAAGGAGCGTGCATACATACAAACACACAACAGCTCACCTCTCTCTCTCTCTCTCTCTCTCTCTCTCTCTCTCTCTCTCTCTCCTCTCTCTCTCTCTCTCCCTTTATTTTGTGAAAAGGGAAAACAAAATATACACCATACCTGTATATTTTCACCATTATTATCGTTTCACACATCGTCACTGCTAATATTACCATCAGAGTTACCATTAATACCACAGTCATCAATCAACTTATCATTGTAGTCACCATCGCCATTCTCATCGTCAGTATTACTATCATCCCCATCGTCTTTACCATCGCCACCACTGACTCGACGTACTGGCGGGTCACGCAACCACCGCTGCTACCTCATCCTTACTACCACCACTGCTGTAATCGCCATCATCGCTGTCATTATGCTTCATCACCATTCATCACCACATGCTCGATAAGGGCCAGAGGGACGGAGGGAGGGGGAGGGTGGGAAAGAGAGAGAGAGGGAAGGAGGGAGAGAGGGAGAGAGGGTGGAAGGGAGAGAGGGACAGGAACATAGGGTTACGGTACTGCACTTCCTGTTTCGTCAATATGGAAGCAAATTATGATAGACTCAGGCTGCAATGACTTTCTTTATATTATGTGCATTGAATTTAGAACCGCAGAGAAAAGCAGGAGGTAAAATCGGTTATATTTTTCAACTTTATCTTTGTTTGTTTTGTTCGTTTTTAAGAGCACCAAAAAGTTTTTTTTTTTTTTTTCATTCTGGCACTAATCCACTTCCTTCACACATTACAAACTAATGATTAAGTTAGGCATTTATTGTTGTGTCTCAATTACGATAAGAGGTACTACTTTCCTCCACATGAAGGTTCCAGGCAAATCAAGTATTTCATCAAGTAATCGCCGACGAAGACAGCAAAATGATTTAATCTGAAACGAACGTTAATCTTACTCCCAAATCGTTTCTTTACAACTTTTTTTATTCTCGTTAAAAACAAATTAACAATGCAATGCTCTCATTAGCTTCGTAGGCCATTATAAATCATTCTTCTATTTATTTTTCTTTTGTGTGTGTGTGTGTGTGTGTGTGTGTGTGTGTGTGTGTGTGTGTGTGTGTGTGTGTGTGCAGTAGTAGTAACAGTAGTAGTAGTAGTAGTAGTAGTAGTAGTAGTAGTAATGATTAAAGTACAGGTGTTAGCGTGGAAAGTAGGTTACGAGTGGCAGTAGTAGTAGTAGTAGTAGTAGTAGTATCAGTTATAGTAGTATTAGCAACAACAAAAAATCATCATAGAAACAACAGTAACAACAGTACCCTTAACACACACACACACACACACACACACACACACACACACACGTTACCAGAGCAACAGTACCCTCTGAGTCTCTTCAAGTTCCCGCCACCCCACAGTCTGACCAAGGTTCGGCACTCCGCATTTCATCATCCCAAATTTCCCGAGTCACGCTCACCTGGTGCCCTCTGACCTGCTTCTGAGGCCGTGGGCGCCACGGCACGCTGCCATTAAGGGGCCAACGGTGCCACGCAGGCCGCCCAGTGCCACTAACTTGGAACTGGAGGAAGATGAGATTGAATATTGAGTTGTGAAGAGATGAGGGGAAGTTAATAGATAGATAAGAAATGCGAATAATGGCTCTAGCTTGGAACTCGAGGAAGATGAGATTGAATATTGAATTGTGAAGAGATGAGGGGAAATGAATGGGGTGTTAGATAAGAAATTCGAATAATGGCTCTAGCTTGGAAGTGAAGGAATAAGAGGTTGACTATTGAATTGTGCAGAGATGTGGGGAAATGAATGGGATATTAGATTAGAAACGTGATTAATGGGTTACAGTTCATCATTGTCTTTTCTCGAGTTGTTAGAGGAAAAAGATAATTGATTTTTAGATGTTGTGAAGAGATGAGGAGAAAATGAATGGGATGTTAGATAAGAAATACAAAAAATGAGATTATAGTTCAAAATTGCCCTTTTTTTCTATTGTTAGAAGAAAAAAGGTCGAATGTTGAGATGTTATACGTATTAAATCCATAAGAAATTCACTCAAAAGCAGAACAGAAATGAAAATTGGGAAAAATCAGTAAGTTTTGACATTTTTAAAGGTATACCCCCAAAACGCCCCACTGAAGTGAACGAGAACGCCAGAGAATTAGTTAGGAAAGATACGAGAGAAAGAAGGAAAAATCGAAAGTGAAGACTCGGGAAAAAGTTAGTTAGGAATAATTTGAAATGGAAAAATACTAAAGAATGATTCAAAGAGGAAATTGTTGTCGTTTTTGGGGGGATTCGAGGAAAGATATGGGAAAAAAAGAACATAGAGGGAAAACAGAGGAAGTTAAGATACACAGAGGATAAAAATAAGTTGCGACTAATTTGAAAAGAAAAATTATTGAAAAATGAACTAAGGAAAGAAATTTGTTCCTTTTTTTAATTCGAGGAAAGTAAAAAAACGAAAACTAAATGAAGAAAACGAGGATTAAGTAATAGAAAATTGACACATTAGCATTTTACGATAGAAAAGTTGGAAGATTTAGAATACGAAAAGAAATAATGAATAAAAGTTACGAATTTAGATACGATTCATATAAAAACTAAAGAAAAAAGAAAAAAAAAAAAAAAATCATTAAATAAAACAAAAATAGAAAGAAAAGAAGATAAAATTTAAAGGACTTTTCATCAGCGAAAGAAATAAAGTAAAAATTGGAACAAAAGAAACGGCTGACACTGAGAGAGAGAGAGAGAGAGAGAGAGAGAGAGAGAGAGAGAGAGAGAGAGAGAGAGAGAGAGAGAGAGAGGGCACCTCTAAGCAGTGGCACTCTTGACCCTCTAAAACCTGTCTGACCAGAAATGTAACCCCCTTTACCCCACGAAGAGAGAGAGAGAGAGAG
>CM035196.1:24700929-24705929 GCA_020233015.1 Callinectes sapidus
AGGTTTTCAAGTCTTGCTTCTGCTATTTTAGGTAATGCTGCATTTACCTCATGTGGGCGTGTTTCTACATAATATTTTCTAATGAAATTATGCAGAACACAGATTGCAAGCATCACATGATCAACATTTTCTGATTTTGCTTGAATTCATCGGTTACATATTCAAATTTTTTGAGACAAAACGCTAAACGTATTTTCAACAACTCTTCTGACACGAGACAGTTTATAATTAAAGACACGCCTAGAATTATCCAAATCTTGCCCAAGATATGGTCGCATCAAATATGTTTTTAGTGGAAAGGCTTCATCACGCACCATTACATGAGGAGCCTTAGTATTTGTGCCTAGCAATGTAGCATTCCCTGGTACTGATAATGTGCCTCGCTGTAGTGCTTTGCCTAGACCAGAATTTGTAAAAATTCCACCATCACTGCAACATCAATTGCAATTAAATTATATATAATGTGCATCAACAAGCGCCAATCAGACAATTGAAAATGTTTTCTTGTAATTAAAGTACAGAGAAACACTATTTGGGGGAATCTGAATGGTAAAATGTTTGCCGTCCAAAGCTCCGAAGCAGTTAGGAAAATTCCAGTGTTGAAAGGTCATTAGCAACGGATTTCCACATCTCTGTTGCAGGTTTTGGTAGTACTTCGCTCATGAGATTTTCTGTTATTATCCTGCAAGTGTCCATGACAACTTTGTACACTGTACTATGCCCCAAGTGGTAGCTGAACGAAATGATATTGTCCTCGTAGCTAGGTACCTGAAAGAAGAAAATTTAACATGCTAAAACTTTTTTTTTTCAGGTTCATCATGTAAAAGCAGATGGAACAATATAAGGGACAATTACAGAAAATCTATGAAGAAGACTTCAACTAAGAGTGGGCAAAGTGCAAAGAAAATTAAACCGTATAAATTTTCGGAGCAATTAAACTTTTTAAAGATATACTTGCACGAGAGAGAAACTAAGGGGAACATCACAAGTGAAGAACATGAAGGCAACAATCAAGACGATGTTGTAGAACAACAGGAGGCCGAAGAAGAGAACGTCCCGAAAGATGAAGGGGAACCAGTAGTATTGGAAAGTGACCTACATGAAGATTTGCAGATACAACCATTGCCTTCAGCAAAGCCTACTTTTGAAGCTAAAGTTTCATCAGCAGGAAAATCAAAGAAGAAAGTGGCACCTCAACAAACAGCTTCTGCAAAATTAATGGAATACTTAAACAGTAAACAAGAAAATCAAACCGCTTCCACCTCACCACACCATGTTGACGCATTTCTAGCAGGCATTGCTCCAACTCTGAAAACTTTAACCCCTTATTATTTGAATGTTGCAAAATCTGAAATATTTGCCACAGTACAGAAATATGAAATGCAAATGCTTATCAATCAACATTGATTTGAAAGACTACCTGAGTCTTCAGCTTCTACATAATCAGTTTCGGCCCCACATCCTTCACCTCAGCCATTGCAAAAACCTACAACAGTATAGGAAGATCAGCAACATAACCTATCTGTGTACACATCAGTTCCAAACAACGACAATTTTTTGCCGAACTATTTATCAACTTTTCAGGCTTCTTGACTCTTCAATATACAACTTAAAACAGAGTAATCACTAACATGAGGAAATAAGGATGAATTTTGGCAGTTTAAAACAAATTAATGTACCTAGTATAAAAGTAAACAAATAAGAGTTGTTAAAATTTATGTAACCTCCAGCATGGATTTAGATAGATAAGTACAGTAAATAACCAACTACATAAATAGTGTATTATTTTACCTCAAACAATCTGCTAATCGTTCCTTTGGTTTTATGGCCTTTCTCCAGTGGGTGTCTTGTTTCTTCAGTTGAGCCTCCATTTTACTTAACAATATCCTGAAGCAGGTTTTAGACATTCTAAAATGCTGGAAAAATTGTGTTTCATCATCGGTTAATTCCTTGAACAGAGTAGCGAACTCTCCTTCAATTTCCCTTTTCTGCCACGCTTCATGTACCCACTTTCTCTTCTTCACTTTTTGTTCAGCCTCTTCCTCTTCATGAAGAATTATAGCAATCATTGCTAACTCCACGTCCGAAAACTTTGCCATCCTGGAAAATACGGAACGCTGTCAGCATCACCACAGTTGTGTGTGCACAGACATCACGGAAACAACACGGATAGCACTGACACAGCGGACGCGGCACTGATGTGTGTGAATCGACCCACATGACACGTGTGAATTCTTCTCTTACTTTACTTTTCTTTCACCAATGCAATAATCACTGTGTTTTCTCTTTCAGTCAATGTACATGTGTGTGTAAAAGTGTCTCAGAAAAAAAGGAAGCGAAGATTAAATCATAATTCAACTATTTACAACAGGCTTCCGTGAGTAGGAAAGAAGTTTTCCAGAGAACCCATGACTGAAGTGATAACTTAACAATAGTTCTGCACTATCAATTGGACGAAACAAGCATGTAAACCTCATTAGTTCATTTGTGGCCTTTGAAAATAATTGAGTTCACAGCATTACAAAACAAAGCAAGGGTCAGCAAAAGTGAGGGTGTTCCTGAATTGTTCCTTAATGGATGCGTACACTGTTGTGGGGCGGATCGGGGAAGGGGCGCACGGGGTGGTGGTGAGGGCCAGACACAACCTGACGGGACGGCTGGTGGCGCTGAAAAAGGTGCCACTCCGCAGGCTGGACCACGGCATGCCCACCACGGCGCTCAGGGAAATAAAGGCGCTACAGCAGATTAATTCACAGCATGTAAGTACTGTGGGTAGATGGTCAAAACACACACACACACACACACACACACACACACACACACGAAAATAAGAAGAAAAAAAACGTACTTTTATTCTAATTGAGAAAAAATTTGTGGAGAGAGAGAGAGAGAAAGTCTTATTAGCACATTTACAAATGTGCGAATAAGATTGTGTTCCATCTTGGAGGTAGTCTTCTTGCAATGGATGATAGTATGCACATTACATTAGGGAGGTGAGTCTTAGTTACATTTAAATCTAAACACATTACTTTCTTTACACAAAACTGTGGATATGGGCTCAGCATGTCTGGGAGTAATATCAAGAAATGTTTAACCAAATCACTGGAGATTGGGGAGGGTACAGGGCACTGTTGTCTCTGGGCACTGGCAGAAAGACAGTCCTTTAATTAAGTGATTTTATAGTGAGTGCCCCTCGGATGTTGCCAAGAGGTGGTAGCGTTTGCTCTTCTCTGAGACGGCCAGAGAGTCGCCACCCGAAGGTGAAAACCCAATTGGATCCTTGATCTTAACACCTCACACTGCTGACTGAGATGGCGGTGTGTGTCGCCACGGTGTTCAGCCATTAAGACACTGTGTGATGGCGCTGTTGTGGCCGTTATCGACTCTGTGTGTGTGTGTGTGTGTGTGTGTGTGTGTGTGTGTGTGTGTGTGTGTGTGTGTGTGTGTGTGTGTGTGTGTGTGTGTGTGCGTGTGTGTGTGTATTTAGTAATAAATGATGAGACATGGTGGATTTGACTCAATATACAAACAGCTACACCCAAAGAGGTGAATATAATATAACATGTGCATACACTTCTCTTCTTATGGGCAGGTGATGCGGCTGCTGGAGGTGTTCGCTGACGGCGCCGGTTTTGTGTTGGCCTTTGAGCTGATGCTCGGGGACCTGGGAGAGATGCTGCGGGATGCGTCGCGGCCCCTCACACGCGCCCACGTTAAGACTTATATGACCATGCTGCTCTCCGGGGTCGCCTTCCTCCATAAGCACAACATAATGCACAGGGTGAGTTCTCTCTTTTGTCAACAACTTATTCTGAAACGCCCTCGCGGCTCAAACTGACTATCACACTTATTTAAGAAGCTAAACAGGATGTTGTAAGGATGTTTCTAAGGTTCTAGTGACGGAATAAGACACCTACATTATTGATAGGAGAAAGTCTTGGGAATCTAGCCAATCATGTTAGTGGCCTTTAAAAGTAGTTGTGATGAGGGAGCAAAGCGTTGGAAAATATAAGGCTGTGGAAAAAATAAAAGAACTCATCTATAGGGATTGTACTGATTTCTTTGATTTAGATAAATCTTCCTAATACTAATAAAACATTTTTATGTACATCAGTACGAGTATCTCTAACTCACGGAGAGAAAAGATGAACAGATTTGGGCAAAGTTTCAGTTAGATGGAACAGCTATGTATGTAATGCCGCTTGTTTTGTGTCACGAGAACACCTGTTTTGTGTACTGTAAAAGACACGCCAGTGTTGATACACATACTGATAACGAAAGTAGGTTAATGTTATGGTACGTACAGTACTATCTGATGTCCTGCTGCTCTCAATTCATTGACTTCTCGTACTACTATATAGTGCTCAACAACAACAACAATGTCAATCCGCATCTAGATTGATAAAACCCCAGTGACTATTTCTCTCATTACAATTCCCTTCCTCACTCACCTATTCTTCCTCCTATCCCCACTACCCATCTTTTCATCTTTCCTGTATACTTGTTTACTTGGATGGGAAGTTAAGGGATAGGGGAGATGACGTGGTGACGCTCTGATCACGAGGAAGGAAAGGGCATAAACCAGGTGGGAAGTTCAAGTGGGTGGAGTCTAAAGGCTTAGTTTTTGAAGGGCTTGAACCAATCAAAGGAAAACTGAAACCTTCACCTGGTGTGAGGCTACTATGGGTGAGAAATTATATGATCAGGATTGGCAAGGAGTCAAGTGGTTGCGTTTAGCATTAGAATACACAAAGATAACAAGAAAAATAAACAAATAAATAAAAATAGGATTCTGATTAAAGAGAACAGAGAAATAGCTTCACTTTAACTCGCCTGTCTAATTAAGTTTATGTAATTTGCCTTTTCTGATTTCCGTGTTCCTGTCTTCATCACCGTGGTTCTTGTGGCTCCCGTGACGGCAGGACTTGAAGCCAGCCAACCTGCTGATCAGCGGGAAGGGGCAGCTCAAGATAGCAGACCTGGGCTTGTGCAGGGTGTTC
>CM035196.1:24710929-24716358 GCA_020233015.1 Callinectes sapidus
TGTCGTTCTTGAGCACACTTCCAAGATTCTCTTCGGTTTATCTTGTTAATTCGTCTGAAAGCCTCTTCATCAAGAGACCCATATTGAGCTGTGTCTTGCATGGAGTGCCTCTGGGACAAGACATTGGCATTAACACCGAAGCCTGACAGCCTCACTCTGTCTCGTACGGTACGGTCTCGTCTCCTTCGGTAATTATGGTTATCGGTGCTGGAATTGGCTGCCTCTGATCCCGTTGAAGAGGTGTTTATTTCATATGACTCCCGCGGGAAAGCTTCATCGCCTTGAGAAGCAGCCGTCACGTCTTCATCTTGCAGGAGCAGCTCTCGTAATAGACCAGACACATCAGAAGATTCATTCTTCTTTACATTTCCATCTTGAGAATGTTCTTGCAACTGTTTTTTCCAGCCTGGCAAAATCGGCACTTCCAATTCAAGCCTTCCCTGAGCTACTGGTGGTGAAGGAGCGTACTCTTGTGTGTGTCTCACCGCTGCTGCAGCATCTGGTGGGGCAGGATCAGAACTAAGGCTCAGCCTGTTGGATGTAGAGGGACACCAGCTGCCCCTGATAGTTAACTTATTTCTCTGAAAATTAGATGCATATAGATTAGCTTAAATCATAAACATAATGTATATCTTTTCTACTTATCTCGATTTTATATCTTTTTATCATTTTTCCTACGTATTATGAATCTCAGCCATCATTAATTGGCCGCAGTTTTGTAAACAAAATCATTAAAAGATAACATTATTAAATTTCTTTTTTTTTTTCTATCTTGATCAAATATGTAAATTAAAACAAGAAGACTAGTGATTACAAAATCTCAAAACATTACAGAGGCACGTTTCAAAGAAAAGATGCTTTATGTATTGCACTTCTATGAATTGGCTGCTTTTCTACATTTTTATAGTTATGTATTGAGATCCCTCTAATGCTTTTATGAAAAGAGCTTTGCTTATCAGGTTAAACAAATACAGTAAAAAAATTTGTTTTATTTCTGGCCCTTATGCCTTGTTTTCTCTGACGGAAATCAAAGGTATATAACTATATTTATTAGATATTTTTCGTCTACTAATCTTATTAGTGCTTTGTTCTTTATGGTGTAAATATTGTGTAGAATTTCTCTATCTAAGCTATATTTCCCAGCATTTACCATTCAAAATTGATCTGTGAGCTCGTTACCTCATTACAGTCTATTTACGCCAAGCTTGTGCAATAAACAGACAGTTGAAAATATTTCGAAGACTGAGATATGCAACATCCAGGCAGGATATGAAACATCAAAGCCTGTTAAAGGAAGTTGATACTGGAGCATACGAGTCTGTATAAAGACTTTTGCGCCATTCATCGTGCTTTCTCACCAGATCATACTTTACTTCGTGTTCCGGTTCTGGACGTCCAAGAGCTCATTAGACGTGAGACAGGCACTGAACTCAAACAAGGAACAGGAGATGGAGGCGATTTATCGGAGATGGGGTATGGGTTACCCCACTTCAAACAGCTGAGAAGGCGATTGACCTTAAAATCACTGACAAATTACAATATTGTGTATTCATTACAATTCCTTATTAAAGGGACAGATATCATCTAGTATTGAAACTTTTCATTCTATATTCTTTGTCAGAGAGAAATATGTAAAAGATAAGGAAAAAGAAAACAACGGTGTGGAAGTTGGAACGGATTAATTGGTCTTAGATTAATTTCAATGAGAAAATTGTTTCCATTTTTGAACATTTCGTTTCGCGAACTGAATCATGAAACATATTCGAGATTACACTGTATATGTAATTCTTATTTTATCACAAACCTTGAGAACAATCTACAGTTTGTCTCACCATTGAACAATGAATCACAGGGAAGCCAGTGTAGGCCATGGTTAACCACGGCCAGACCTTTAGTTAGTGTCTTAGGGAAAGAAATTTCCTTTATCACGCTGTATCCCCTTTACACGTCTCCACAGTGTCCATGGACTTGTACATGAGTCATTCATTTCATGATTGTCCTGAGACACCAATACACTTTACATACTTCATCCTTCCCTCTTAAGTTTCGTGGCCCCTTTCACCCAGACGTCTTCTCGAGTTTCTTGGCACTTCTCACTTTCCCAGCATCATATCATCATATCATATCAGCATCATCATCCTTTCTGTCCAACCTTCGCACCATTTGACATACCTACATTAAATATTCATGCATACCCGAACCTATCCAGTAATGTTATCATGGGCTTTGTGGCATGATTGTCATCCCTAACTGACTTCCTGCTTCAGGTTCATACAGGTCTCTGACTTACCTTCGGGGGCAGTAGTGGCGGTGGGGAAGGCGATGATGGGTGGTGTTCCCTTTGGCACTGGTGAGATGGTGTACTAACTTCCTCATGCTGGTGTGGTGGTGTGGAGGGCTCCTCGTACAGGTGTGAGTACAGGTGTGGGAGTGTGTTGGAATGCTCGTGAAGGTGTGGTGCAGGGGAGTGTTCTTGGTGGTCCAGCAAGGCAAGGAGGGGCGGGGCTGAAGGTATTGGCGTGGGACCTGAAAGGGACAGATGGTGGTTACTTGTTGTAGTTCTACATCTCTCAAACCAAATGTGACACCAACAACCATAATTACCAGTAGATAAATAACTGATGAAACAGGCACGACTCAATCGTGTATCAACCCAGGTAAAGTTCCATGTGTTTAGAAATCAATATTGTTTTCCTGTCTACCAATAACGAAACAAATCAATTAAAAAAAAAAAAAAACGTTTAACTCATCAATATCTTTTAACCTTCTTTAGGAAAAATAGTTCACTGTTTGGGTACGTTAATGTCAATACCTTTCAGATAACAATGATTATGATGATGATGATGATGATGATGATGATGATGATGATGATGATGATGATGATGATGATGATGATATAACAATAATGGGATTAATACTAGTACTACTGCTAGTACTAGAAGCAGCAACAGCAGCAGCAGTAGTAGCAGTAGCAGTAGTAGTAGTAGTAGTAGTAGTAGTAGTAGTAGTAGTAGTAGTAGTAGTAGTAGTAATATAAATAATAATAATAATAATAATAATAATAATAATAATAATAATAATAATAATAATAATAATAATAATAATAATAATAATAATAACAATAACAATAATGATAATAATAATAATAATAATAATAATAATAATAATAATAATAATAATAATAATAATAATAATAATATAAAATTAATAAGCATAGTGAAAATAATACAGCAGCAACAACAACAGCAGCAAACTATATTGTTACAGATATGAATCTTTGGTTTGTTTCTAATCTGATGCAACATTCTCTATAAGATGGTGCAATACTTCAGAAATGCCGTCACAGCTTAACCCTCTACAAGGAGTTGCATGTGTTTATTTATATAACTTGGCATTTCAGTTATTATTGTATCCATAGGATGTTTCATTTGTGAAAGTATAATAGTATAAACTCTCTAAGTAGGATGTAGTCTTTAAGACATCACTATATGAGAGAAAATAATGTACTTTAGAACTGAGGCATCAGACACGCACACCCATCCCTGCATCACATGACCCACTCCCTGAGTCAGCAGCTTCCAAGGCGTGACTCGTGAGGCGCTGCAGGCCGCACCAGCGGCAGGGGAGAAGAAAACGAGCGGCGGTGAGTGGCGGTTGGGGATGACCCAACAGGGCCGCCGCCGGTCGTCTGCCGGAGAAGGCAGAAACAGAAGAAAGATAGCCGGCTTGAGTGGTGGAGGAGGGTGAAGAAACAGTGTGTGTGGTGTGAAAGTGTGAGATCTCGGGACTTAATAATGTTCTCTAAGTTATCTTCCAAAAGACAGACTAAACACTTCTCCGAGAAAAGACAGTGACATTACGTTTTAACCGTGTGTCTTGAAATCGTTGTAAATATCACACATAATATATCAACTTTTATAATCTGAGGTTTCCTACAAACCTGCGTGAGAAAGAACTTTATATTATAATATATATAGATACAAACCAGTTGACCGCTCGCCACAAAAACTCATAAACTCATTAAAAACAATTTATGTTAATGAAGCTACCTAAGGCCAACATTTCTGAAGAGAATGTTGCATCAGATTATATTTGAATATATATAAATACAATGAATTCCTACCTATCTTGTCGCTAACTCTACTACTACTACTACTACTATACTACTACTACTACTACTACTACTATTATTATTACCATTATTGTCATTATTATCATATTATTATTATTATTATTATTATTATTATTATTATTATTATTATTATTATTATTATTATTGTTATTGTTATTATTATTATCATTATTATTATTATTATTATTATTACTACTACTACTACTACTGCTGCTGCTGCTGCTGCTGCTGCTGCTGCTGCTACTGCTACTGCTGTTACTACTACTAACACCACTAATAATAGTAATAATAGTAATAATAATGATGATGATGACGATAATAATAATAATAATGATAATGATAATGATAATGATAATTATAATAACAACAACAACAGCAACAACAACAACAACAACAACAACAACAACAACAACAACAACAACAATAACATCACCAACGACACCAGCCCTCATCAAAAACAACGTGATGTATGTACCAGCAGGCGTTTGAGCAGACTTACTGGTGAAAGAACAGTTCCGGAGCACACACTGATAGCAGGGAGGGCCGCGCTCCCTCTGCACGGGGATGTGGCACCAGCAGTCTTCATTGCACGTCCACTCCATGCCGCACCCTACGTCTGGAGCCTCGGGGGAACTGCTGACGTAAACCCGTGTCAACACCGCCAAGGAAACTCTCTCTCTCTAACTTTCTTGAGCACCGCGAGCTGCCAGCAGGTGAAATTAGCCGGTAACTTTTTAAAACTAACCTGGTTGTATGTACTGGTGGTCAAAAGTAATCGTTTGTAATAGATATAGAGGTTGAATATCCGGGTCTGTACCTTGAAACCCACTGGTACCTCATGTATGACTGTTTTTAAGAGGCCTTATTCATTGGAAATGATAATTCAGGGTTTTTTTTTCTGTTTGGCTGTTTATTTTTTTATTTATGTTATCACTACCTTCATAAAAACACCTTTTGAAAACCCGTCTAATTTTCACCACGTTCCTAATACATAATAGTCGAGATAGAACGATGAGAAGTTTGATGAGAGTGCAATAATTAAATCGGTAAGGTAGAAACTATGCAACCATTTTCTCATACAACGCACTTGTGTTTTGTATTTCCTGGAGTGAGTGCAACAAGGTAGCACTGACGCAACTCAGGGATAAACACTGAATGAACGAACTTGTCAGGGAATGTTCCTTTAAGCAGAGGAACCCCACCCGCCTGCAACGCCACACTATAGGCTGACAGCTGACTGGGGGCGTGGCGTCTCTCTCTCTCTGTCTGTGTGTGTGTGTGTGTGTGTGTGTTGTAA
>CM035196.1:24738302-24752704 GCA_020233015.1 Callinectes sapidus
TTCCCTTCCTCTGCACATTTCCGGCTCCTGCTCCTTCCCTCTCCCCCTCCCGAAGGACAGGCGGCCATTACCTTGGTTGCTTTTCTTCATCTTATTACGGGGGGGCGAGGGACGGCCTGACCTGCCTTGGGGACGCCCGGGGCTTTTCCTCAGTAATTGGATCTCGTTTTCCCAATTTCCTCTCATCCAAATTATAGTGGAATAATTGCTCTCGCGGACCTAAGAAGATTACACAGGAGTCTTTAGCGGTAAGGGTCTTTTTTAGGGGTTCTGTCTGTCTGTCTCTGTCTGTGTATGTGTCTGTCTGGTCCTCCGTCTGTGTGCTTTTCGAGGTCTTCAGTTTCTACTTCAAGGAGTTACGTAAGTGAGGTTAGTTTTAAGAGGATTATTTTTTTCTTTTCCTCTCTTTGAGTTTGATCCTCTTTATATGATTCAATTAAGTCTTCTACCACGTGAAAAGGATTTTAACCGTTTCTGGGTCTAATTTCACGCCTGTACACACACACACACACACACACACACACACACACACACACACACACACACACACACACGAGAGCGACCGCGCGCACGCCCGCGCGTAATGTCTCCAGTCTTTCATAACATTCCCAGCGGTCTAGAAAAGAACCTTGGCAAGGAAAAATATTTGATTATCATTAAAAATCTTATTATGAAATCTGTACGCCGCCTCCTCCTCCTCCTCCTCCTCCTCCTCCTCCTCCTCCTCCTCCTCCTCCTCCTCCTCCTCCTCCTCCTCCTCCTCCTCCTCCTCCTCCTTCTCGTCTCTCTCCTCCTCCTCATCCTCGTCCCTCTCCTCCTCCTCGTCCTCATCTTCCTCATCCTCGTCCTCCTCGTCGCCGTCGTCGTCGTCGTCGTCCTCGTCGTCGTCCTCGTCCTCCTCCTCCTCCTCCTCCTCCTCCTCCTCCTCCTCCTCCTCCTCCTCCTCCTCCTCCTCCTCCTCCTCCTCCTCCTCCTCCTTATTTTTAAAATGCATTACTGACACATAATTCTCCCACTCATGAATAAGTTTACCCGGAGTGTCCTCGCTTTGGCGCTCCTGCGTATCCTATGTATCTTACCATATATTCTATCACCACACCAGAAATGCCAAATAAACTACAGTGATGCACAACAAAGCCCAAACAATCGTTATTAATCCCTTCATTACTGGGACTCATCTTTACTACCATTTTTAGGGTATGATTGGACGATTTTTTTTAGGGTATAATTGGACGATTTTTTATATATTTTTTGACATTACGAAGGGTTTATGGAAGTCAGAATCACCAGAGTCTGTACAATTTTAATCCCGACATGAGTCTCTTAATGTGTATAAAATTGACAAATAATACGCAAGATGAATATGAAAATACTGAAGGAGTTAAGGCCCCAGAAAGGCAAACGAACAAGGGTAAGGCACTAGTAAAGTAAAATAAGCTAAAATAGGATACAAGACTAAGATACCAAAAAGACCAACAAACAAGACTGAGGCACCAAAAAGACCAACAAACAAGATTAAGACCAAACAAAAGCCAAACAAACAAGAGTAAGTCACCAAAATTACCAACAAATAAGTACAAAATACCAAAATGCCAAACAAACGTTGAGTCACCAAAAAGGCCAACGATTAAGAGGAAGGTACCAAAAAGTCCAAAGAAAGAAGATTAAGACACCGAAAAGGACAAATAACCTCGAGTAAAACACCAGAGGCTATATAAACAAGAATAAAGCACCAAAAAGGCCAACACGGGAGAATAAGGCACCAAAAAGGCCAAATAAACAAGCCAAATCACTGAATAAAAGCAAAGAAAAAGTGTATAAATGGCCAATAAACAATTAGGCGCTAAAAATAAAACTAGACCCCCCCCCCCCAAAAAAAAAAAAAGGCAAAAAAACAAGAATAACCCATCAAAAAGGGCAGCGATCGGGGGCAAATCAAACTCCACCTTCCGTGTAGTGGTAATTAAAAGCGTCAGACGGATCATGATGGTCTTTAATTAGTTGCGGTTCATATTGTTTTTCAACTTCCCCCCCACAAAGTTTTGCCCTCAGGAGAAGCCCCAAGTTTCCGTCTGAGGCGCAGGAACTTAGCGGCGGCAAACTTGTGCGTGGCTTCCATTAAAACTTCCCGTAACATCGCAGCGTCGGTGTTTACTTGTACTAGAGACGGAGACGGAGGAAGGTGGACATTAGCGCACCAAAACAGAAGGAAAGGAGGAAAAATGAACAGCGAAGGGGAAAGAGAGTAAAATTTGTGTAAGATTTATGGTGACAATACAGCGGCAGTGTTTACTTGTACTAGAGACGGAGGAAGGTGGACATTAGCGCACCAAAACAGAAGGAAAGGAGGAAAAATGAACAGCGAAGGAAAAAAGAGTAAAATCTGTGTTTAAGATTCATAGTGATATTGTAGCGGCAGTGTTTACTTGTACTAGAGACGGAGACGGAGGAAGGTGGACATTAGCGCACCAAAACCGAGGGAAAGGAGGAAAAATACGCAACGAAGGGGAAAAAGAGTAAGATTTATGTTTAGGATTCATAATGACATTGTAGCGGCAGTGTTTACCTGTGCTAGGGACAAAGGAAAGTGGACATTAGCGCACCAAAACTGAAGGAAAGGAGGAAAAATACGCACCGAAGGGGAAAGAGAGCAAAATTTGTGTTTAGGATTCATAATGACATGTAGCGGCAGTGTTTACCTGTGCTAGGGACAAAGGAAAGTGGACATTAGCGCACCAAAACCAAGGGAAAGGAGGAAAAATGAACAGCGAAGGGGAAAGAGAATAAAATTTGTGTTTAAGATTCATAGTGGCATTGTAGCGGCAGTGTTTACTTGTGGTAGGGACAAAGGAAAGTGGACATTAGCGCACCAAAACAGAAGGAAAGGAGGAAAAATGAACAGCGAAGGGAAAAAGAGTAAAATTTGTGTAAGATTTATGGTGACAATACAGCGTCGATGTTTACTTGTACTAGAGACGGGGAAAGGTGGATTTGCGCACCAAAACCGGAGGAAAGGAGGAAAAAATACGCAACGAAGGGGAAAGAGAGCAAAATTTGTGTTTAAGATTTATAGTGACAATACAGCGTCGATGTTTACTTGTACTAGAGATGGGAAAGGTGGACATTAGCGCAAGAACAAGCAACGCAGAGGAAAATAGTAAGAATTTGTGATTAAACCTCATAGTGACATCGCAGCGTTGGTGTATATCTGTACTAGAGACGGGGTAAGGTGGATGTTAGAGCAGGAAAACCCCAGGAAAATGAGAAGGAATGATCAACGAGGAGGAAAAAGAGTAAAAATTTTCGTGTTACCTTTATAACTTGATTGATGTTTACTTGTACCAGAGACGGAGTAAGGTTAGCGCAACAACTCCAGGAAAGGGAGGAGAAACGAGCAACGAAGAGGAAAAGAGTCAAATTGCTCCTACTGGAACGTGTAGGCTTAGCGACCTCTTGCAGCTTCCCTCGTTTTCTTAAGTTCTTATGTTAAATTTATGTTTGAAACTTGTAACATCGCAACTTTGGTGATTAGGTGTACTAGAAAGGAACGAAAATGAAAAGTAGCTAAAAAAAGAAAATAACACTAAGAAAAGGAGAAGCTAGCGATGAAGAGAGAAGGAAAATATATGAGTAACCTTTATTCGAATTTCCAATATAGTAGTGTCGGTATTTACGTGTACTAGAGAGATGAGACGCGTAGTACCAATAAAAAGAAAAAAAAACACCAGGAAAAGAAGGATAAACGAGCAACAAAAAGGGAGAGTGTAAAATTTCTGTTGTCTCTATCAAAATTTGCAACTACATAAGTACCGTCGTTGTTTATTTGTAGTAGAAACGCGGTAAAACACCAAGAAAAGAGATGAAGCATAAGGTGGACGGAGGAAGAGGAAGAAAGTGACTTGTATGTAGCGTCTATTAAAAGGTGACGGAACATGGCAGCATCGGTGTTTACTTGTGTTAGAGACGAGATAAAATGGGGATTAGTATAAGAAACACGAGGAAAAGAGGTGAACCATAAGGTGGAAGGAGGAAGAGGAATAAAGTGACGTGTGTTTAGCTTCTATTAAAAGGTGACGTAACATCGCAGTATCGGTGTTTACTTGTGTTAGTGACGAGGTAAAATGGGCATTAGTACAAGAAACACCAGGAAAAGAGAAGCGTGAGATGGAAGGAGGAAGAGGAATAAAATGATTTGTGTGTTGCGTCTATTAAAAGGTGACGTAACATGGCAGCGTCGGTGTTTACTTGTATTAAACCCGGCTGAGGCTGAGTGTTAGTACAAGAAACAAGGCGGAAGAGAAACGTTGAGTTGTGTTACAAGAATTATGAAGAGCAAATAGGATAGTGTTGACTTGTGTATACCTTCCATTAAGACTTGGACTGATATTAGTACAGGAATAAAAAAAAAAAGATGTTATATAGCATCTTTTTCATTCCATTTGAAAAAGATTGGATATTGATCACTGAAAAAATATGAAAAATGAGGAAGGAAAGGAGAGTATCACTTTTCACTCGATATCAAAAAGACAAGACGGAAATTAACACAGAGACCACGAGAGGGAAAACCAAAAAGATACTGATAACAGGAAACACGAAAGGAAAAGAGAGGCAATACAGAGTGAACCAACAAACCTGAAATCAATCTTTCTACGACCCTCACATGTTTTCGAATTCCAAGACCCACTTTGCGAATCCTTTTGGCCTCATCAAAGTCACCTGTGTATGTTGATGTTCCTCTCCCCACCACATAAACTTTTCCAACTTTACAAACTTTTTCATGTATTTTTTTTTTCTTTTTTGAGAGGGAAGAGATTCTATTTATGATCAAAGGTAGCTAAAAGAGGGAAAGGTTGTTTAGCTTGGTCCCGCTGTCATTCGTGGCACCTTACACGAGAAAGGAGGAAGATTGGGAACAAGAAAGAAACGTGAACAGAGAGAGAGAGAGAGAGAGAGAGAGAGAGAGAGAGAGAGAGAGAGAGAGAGAGAGAGAGAGAGAGAGAGAGAGAGAGAGAGAGAGACCGACCAGGTTTCGGTATCATTCCTCTCAGCATAGACGTGAAAGAAGAAGGAAGATTGGGAAGAAGAAAGATAGGTTAACAGAGAGAGAGAGAGAGAGAGAGAGAGAGAGAGAGAGAGAGAGAGAGAGAGAGAGAGAGAGAGAGAGAGAGAGAGAGAGCATCAAAGGAGCAAGGGAGGAAAATTAGGTTAGGCACTCACCAACGGGAGGAAAGGAGAAGAAAAGTGCACGACGGGATGCAGAGGGAACGAGCAACACAAGAGAGGGAGTCTGAAAAAATCAATTGTATCGGAAACAAACGACTGTCGAGGAATGGAATCGAATTGAGGACAAAAGACTGAAAGCGACACACGACACGAGACAAAGATACAATGAGCGGCTGCCAGAGAGAGAGAGAGAGAGAGAGAGAGAGAGAGAGAGAGAGAGAGAGAGAGAGAGAGAGAGAGAGAGAGAGAGAGAGAGAGAGAGAGAGAGCCTACACATTTCTTTAGCTGACTTTTGAAGATGAAAAAAGTATCAGAGGGGAAAGAGAGGAAGGAAGGAAGGAAGGAAGGGAGGGAGGGAGACTAAAGAAAGGAAAAAGGAAAAAAAAAAAGCGAGGGGAAAAAAAAGCTGGCAGGTCTAAAGGTACGAGAGGCAGGCTGGGGTTAACGTGTAGCCTTCCCGCATCTTTCCTTCTGCTCCTGTTAATCTTCACCAGCCTTCTTCAGCCTTCATAAGCTTTTCCCAGCATACATTAGCCTTCTCTGCCTCTAACATCCTCTCCCAGCCTTCCCCAACCTCTCCCAGCCTTCCCCAACCTTCCCAAGTCTTTTTCAGCTTTCTTCAGCCTTCCCTCAACCTCTATCAGCCTTCCCCATCCTTCTCCAGCCTTCCCCAGTCTTTCCCCACCTTCCCCAGCCTCCTACAGTCTCTTCCAGCCTTCCCCCCTTCCCCAGCCTTCCCCAATCTCTCCCAGCCTTCCCCAGCCCCCTACAGTCTCTCCCAGCCTTCCCCAGCGTTTATCAGCCTCTCGCAGCCTTTCACAAGATCCCCCAGCCCTCTATTACTCTTCCAGACACCTCTCCCAGACACTTTCCCAGCTGCGCCAATCTCCCATAGAGTTCCCTAGACTCCAAACACCCTCTAGTCTGTCCCACCACGCAATAGTCTCCCAGCTAGCCATCTCATCCTACCGCAGATCTCCTTCAACGTCTCCTTCAGTGTCTCCCAACCTCTCCTAGCAGCGACAGTCTCCCAGCAACGCATTCTGTTAACACACCGCCGTCGGGAGTAAACAGAGGGCGGCGGAGTGACTCAAGGGCCGCACGCACGCCCAAACACGCGCGGAATTGGGTCATGTCATCTCGCGTCACCAGAGTGTCTCGTGTGAAGAGGAATGTTTACCTAACGTTGCGCAGGAGGGAGGCAGAGAATAGACGGTGGTTCTGACTGATACTTGAAGTTCAGAGGTTGTATTATTGAACACTTCTGCGCTTCACCTCCTCTATTTCAAATGCTTTTGTTTAAATTTACATCAGTATTTAAGGTGTTTTTTTTACGGTTCAGGAAGGTGAGCGATAGGGTTTTTACATTATTTATTGGAGAAAAACTCTTAAAAAGTCGAGCCCGCATTAACAGAGATTCTTAAGTCTGTCATTTTTTCTTTGGCGGATTTCTAGTCTTAATATCCCTCTTAACCTCCCGAAATTTGTCTACTTAGTCATTATCTCATCAGCACCTTCAAATTTACTGCTGTTGAGATAATGGCTAAAGTACAACACCAATATCTGGAGGTTAAGATGGGTTTTAAGACTAGAAATTCGTCTTATAAAAAGTTACAGACTCAAGAATCTCTGTTGACACTGCATGGCCCCGCTACGCATCTCTGTGACCTTGGAAAATAGTCGCGGTGAGAGAGCAAAGCTTTTCGGAATACAAACACATTTTTTTTGTGTGTGTTATGCGTTTGATCTTCTTGTCGTCAAAAGTGTTTGCTTTGAGTGTGATGTTTGTTGGTGCTTTTTTTTTGCTCGTTGTTTTCCACTACTTTATATCAAGCCTTGGAGAAAAGCCGAAGTTTTGGTGGTGCGTGTCACGTCTTGTGTGGAAAAGTATTCATTTTAAACTTTGGTCATATAATTATGTAAAGACAGAATTTAATGGTCCTGTTTAGTTACTACTTAATGTTATGTTATGTTTATATATCCTTGTCTTTTTTCAATGAATTACAACCTATTTCTATAACTTTTAGGAAAGGATAAGTATTAAAGTTATAGCCAAAAGTTAATGTTTTCTTCCAATCCTCTTTTCTAATACATCTGGTAACACAATTCCCTTTACATATGTAATGAAACGACTAAGTAATCATATATATAATAATTTCAGGTAATATCGTACGTGTTTTTTTTCTTAACATGAGTTTCATATTAAGTCAAAGTTTGTCTTCTAAATGATCCTTTTAAAAACATCTAGTAACATATTCTCCTTTACTTCTCTTGAAACGACTGAGTAATCATATATTTAACATTTCCCTGCACTTCACAACTAAATAAAAACAATGCTATTTTCCTTCTCCTGTTTCCCTTTAAGTCCCCACAGACAACCCGCTCACGTGCTGACTTACGACAAAACTTTCACAAGACGCATCCTGAACCTCCTTTTTTCTTTGCTGGTCTCTTTGTTTATTTATACTCGCTTCTATTTCAGGCCTCCAAACACCCCTGAGCAACCCACTTTCTCCGCTAACAAGACGCAGTACAGTGGAAACTTAAAGAGATTGGAGGTAATGTGAAGAATGTTGTTTTATTAGTTTTTGTGGCGCAAGTTGTAAAGTTCATAGGTAGCGTATGTTGGAAAGGTACACACACTCTCTCTCTCTCTCTCTCTCTCTCTCTCTGTCAAAATGCACTGTTCTTAATTTCTAATCACAAACACTTCTGTACCGAGATGACGGGAAATATTGTAATGATGTTTTGGCGGAAGCATAATGAGTAACGAAATGAGTTTAGCTTCTCATTAATTACCAGTCTCAGGAAAGGAGGATAATCAGGTACTCAGAAGCCTTCCCTCGGGGTGCTGGGGCCAAAACAGGGCTCTCCAGGGACGAGGTATATGTGGGAAGGAGTGTCTCGCTGCCTAAAATGTTTCTTGTTTGGCTTACGTTACTTTGCAAGGAGAACAAGAGAAGCGTTTGTGTTTATTTCTATTTTGTTTCGTTTGTCTTTTTATCATCGTTGCCTCTTGATATATATTTGTTGCTCTAAAGAGTGAAACGTTTTTTGTAGTGTGATCGGTACTTCCTAATCAATCAATCAAGGGGGGCATACGCCGGGGCGCGTCACCTAAGGTGAAGGGAAAATTATGATTTGTTGGTTTTATTTATTATCTTTTATCGACGTTTATGTGGAAAAAGAAGTTTCATATATTAAATTTTGAAACGTTCTCAGTGAGTAAACGTTTCTTGTATAAGTGAGGAAGCTTCTGCCTTGAACAATGAAACGTTCTTGTGATAGTATGAAATTTCAACGTTATCTTTTCATACGAATGGGTTCGTATCCATTTATTGTCAATGTTCTCTTTGTTTTTGAGAAAGGTTTCTTGCCTGAGACATTCTATTGATATACGATGTTCTTTGTATGGAATATATCATCTATTAATATATATATATATAGTATATATATATATTATAGTATATAATACAGATATAATATATATAGATATTATATATATATTATTATATATATATATATATATAGAGAGAGAGAGAGAGAGAGAGAGAGAGAGAGAGAGAGAGAGAGAGAGAGATTAATTTAGTCTATGCACTACAAAGTATAAAGTTATATATTTCAGCACGAGTTACCGGCGCATTGCAAGGCCGCGGGCTAAGCAGTGTCCCTGTACCAGCAAATAATGATCGCTGTCGGGAACTTTTGTCGAGTGAAAAAGCAAACTTTTTACTGTGGCGATTAAATTGTTGGAAAGTTATGCCATAAACAATCGCGAGAGTTTATCTGGTTGAGCTTTGGGTGAATTATGAAGCGGATCATGTGAAATATCCCCGAGTATTTGTCTTTGTGTGGAAGGTGAATCTGATTGGTGATTTGTCATGGTAACCGGTAAACAAGGGAGACTGCAAGAAGCCACCTGGCCTACATGTGCCATTCCATCCATTATATATGTCTATTTATTTCTGTCTATCATACCCTTCCATTAACTCTTTCAGTATTAGAACGCATTTTCATATTTCTGTTTATTATTTGTCGATTTCCTATAGCTTCAGAAACTCAGGTGGGAATTAAGATAGTACAGACTGGCCATTAATCTTCTGATCTCCATAGACCCTTGCTAATGTCAATAAAACTGTTTATTCTCACTAAAAAAATCGTGGTAAAAATGTGTCCCAATACTGAAGGTGTTCAATTTGCCTGAACTTTTAAGCCTTCTCTAATCCCTTACCGGTGACAACATAATTATTAACTCTATTAATCTTTTGTGCTAATATTTGAAAAACAAATATCTACTGTCATCTTATATCCAACTTAATCTATTATTTCACGTCCGATCCTGATTACTTATCACGAGAAGTTTGTTTGCCACCCACTAAACCTATTGAAAACCTCCATCAGAGCATCAGACCTCCTCTTGACCCACCACTCTCAGGCACGCTATGTAACACTCCAATATCATCAGCCATTTTTTCAGCCATTTCCTTGTCCTGATTCTGATGTGATCTCTATACCACTTGAAAATCTCTTATCAGGTCATCTCTTAACCTACTTCCCTTTAAAGTAACGTCGGTTTATAACCTTCAACATTTTATCCTATTTTTTCACATGTTTTCCTGTGCACTGATTCGCAAGATTTTCCTTCACCTTCCTTCTTCAGTATTGTTCGTTGACCTGATTCTTTCCTCGAGGGATTTCATTTTATTTTTAGCATCATCTATAATTGTCAATTAAGTGACTGTCACCTGGGCCAGCTGGCAATAACTCACCTGTGGAGCGAATGTTTTCCTGAGAAGTCATTATGGAACTTAATTTCACGTTTTTTTTTTTTTTTCAACTTCAGAAGCAATCTTTCTCTTTTAATGTTTTGGTATATTTTCTTATATAATTTTCTTCTCAGTTATTGTTATTATTATTATTATTTTTATTTTTTTCTAGTTCCTCCTTGTCCTCCTCCTCCTCCTCGTCCTTCTCCTCTTCCTCCTCCTCCTGTGTGTGTGTGTGTGTGTGTGTGTGTGTGTGTGTGTGTGTGTGTGTGTGTGTGTGTGTATGTGTGTGTGTGTGTGTGTGTTTGCGTGTGTGTGTGCGTGTGTGCGTGTGACCTAAATGATACGAATATTTGGTTTCTCAGGTCAGCGCATTCAGATCCTTTTCATATATTTTAATGAAAGAGACGAGGAAAGGAGATGAGGAGAAGACTTCAATGAAGACTGAACGAGAGAAGAAGAAGATTAAAAGTGCAAGAGAGAGAGAGAGAGAGAGAGAGAGAGAGAGAGAGAGAGAGAGAGAGAGAGAGAGAGAGAGAGAGAGAGAGAGAGAGATTTAACACATCCATCTACCTATCACTTTTCTCTTTCTCACTCTCTTTCTCCCTCAATTTCTTCCTAAAGATATTAATTTCCTCCTATGTAGTCAAGTCTATAAGCTTCTTTCGGCCATTCATCTGATAACTTGAGGGAGAAATGGATCGTATAACTTTGGTAATAGAAGGAAACGTGTGGAAATGGAGCTAAAAATTAGTAAGTCCTGTTGCCATTGGGCGGAAAAAAATAAGAATAAGAAAACGTGCATAACATTTTGAGAAAGATCATATTTTTTATACTTTTTTTCTTTTAATAGAGAAAGAAATGTAACTTCTAAATAATTTGGAAAGGAATGAAAAAGGTAGTATTTAGTAAAGTTAAGAGGTAAAAATGTTTTAAATGAAGAAAAGTTTATAAAGATTATAAATAAACGAGAAAACGAAGCAATTGCAAAAGAAACAGCATATTAAAAAGGTGAATATATGCAGGTTTTGATAAAAAAGATATTTTACTGAAAAGATGGAGAAAATATGTCGAAAAAACGAGATAAAAAAAGGAATATGAAAAAACATGCTTGCAATTTAAAAAGTTGAATAGATGCGTGTTTCAACAAAGAAAGACAACTATTAATAGAGAATAACGAAAAATATACAAATAAATGACAAAAATAATCTAGAAAAATGACGCAGTAATTTAAAAAGGTAAATACATGCGTGTTTTGATAAAGAAAAACAAATATATTACTGAAAAATGACGGAAAATAGAAAAAAAGAAGGGAAAAACATATTTTGAAAAGATGGGTTGATACACATTGTAATAAACAAAGGTAAGTATTACAAAAAAAAAGTGGAAAATACAAATAAACTAGAAAAGAAAAGGTAAAAAAGCACACATAATTTTGAAACGGTGAATAGGTAAGTATTTTAATAAAGGAAGGCATAAATCACTAAAAGAAAATGACGAAATGAATGCAAATAAACTAGAAAAGAAGGAAAGAAAGAAAGAAAAAAAACACAAACAATTCTGAAAAGATGAATAGGTACGTAGTTTGATAAAGAATGGTAAATATAACTCACAAATAACGAGGATGCAATGCAAATAAGGCGAAGATTACGAAACTCTATTATATAAGAGCAGTAAGAGATGGCGTTTCAAGGTGAACTCTGTAATAAATAGACGAAATTTTATATCAAAAGACGAGGCAACTTTTAACACAAGATTTTTTTTTATTAGGTAAGAGTTCGTGGAAAGAGAGAGAGAGAGAGAGAGAGAGAGAGAGAGAGAGAGAGAGAGAGAGAGAGAGAATTTCCTAAGCAACCACTGGAGATATTGAAGCTACACTCAATTTCTAAGAGAGAGAGAGAGAGAGAGAGAGAGAGAGAGAGAGAGAGAGAGAGAGAGAGAGAGAGAGAGAGAGAGAGAGAGAACCATATTCTAGTGGCAAGGCTTCATTCGAGGCTTCAAATGAAAGATGTGCTCGTTACGTGAAGCTTTGTTGCTCTTGATGTATAAGTTATGAGTGAGTTGAAGAGAGCGTTTGTCCGTCCGTCTGTGTGTTTACTTACTAATTTATTTACCCACTTTCCTTTTCTTGAAGTTTCATGTATGTATAATTTAACACTCTTTTTTGTTTTTGTGCCTCGCTTTTTTCACACTTATCCCGCGTTTAAAGGTGATGCTCTGTTGTGTTTTGTAGGAATACACACACACACACACACACACACACACACACACACACACACACACACACACACCAGCAACAAAAACAACAACAGCAACAACAACAAAAAATCCTTAAATCTTGTACTACCTCCTCAGTCTCTATTACGAGATGTTAGTTTAGCGTAAATAAGTATTCGTTCTTTCTGTTCTTTTGTGTAACTACCCCTCTATTTCTCCGTCTGTCTGTGTCCACTTCTCTGTCTCTCTGTCTTAGTCTGTCTCTCTGTCTATTTGTCTGTCTGTTTTTCTATCTGTCCGTCTGTCTCTGTTTCTTTCCTTATAGCTGTATGTCACCCATCTTTCTACTCACTCACTGTTCCCTCCCCCTCACATACACAGGCTTGATATTAATGACCTAAGATTTGTCGTTCGATTTCACAGTTTATCATTAATCATCGGTGGTGCATTGTTCAGGAGAATCTCACATCCTTAAGTACACTTCATCCACTCACCCGTGTCTTCCTTTACCAACTTCAGAACTCATATTAAAACTTAACCCCTTCAATACTGGGACGCATTTTCATATTTGCTTTTTATTTGTACATTTCATACACCTTCAGAAACTCATGTGGGGATTGAAATAGTACAGATTCTGGTCATTAATCTTCTAACATCCATAGACCCTTTCTAATGTCAATATAATCTAATCACAACTAAAACTCGTGATAAAAATATGTCCCATTACTGAAGGAGTCGATATATTTTTCACCTATGATATTCTTTCCCTGAACTGATAGTGTTGTAATTAAGTGAAGCCAAAAATCACCAGCAAGACATATACGAGAAGCACTGCCAAAGACAACAGAGTGAGTGGAGGGTTTAGGAAGCGAGACAAAAATAGACACGCCATAACGAGGATAAGAAGGTCGTCTCAGCCTATTAGTTGTTCCATTGGCGGCATTATATTTCGCTTACTGGAGATATTAGTAGTGATTGGGAGAGAGAGAGAGAGAGAGAGAGAGAGAGAGAGAGAGAGAGAGAGAGAGAGAGAGAGAGAGAGAGAGAGAGAGAGAGAGAGAGAGAGATTTTCTTGGCTCTCTTCCACTGATGAGGATTTCTCTGACTCTCCTCGTGCATCCATCTCTCTCTCGGGTCTCTCGACTCTCTCTCGTATGCTACTCTCTCTCTCTCTCTCTCTCTCTCTCTCTCTCTCTCTCTCTCTCTCTCTCTCTTAACGTCGATCTGGTCACATAAAATGGAACGTAAAACGAGGACATTGGAGAGCTATTAGGTTGGAGAGAGATAACACACACACACACACACACACACACACACACACACACACACACACACTCAGAGAGAGAGAGAGAGAGAGAGAGAGAGAGAGAGAGAGAGAGAGAGAGAGAGAGAGAGAGAAATAAATGAAGGTTAAAAGTAACTGAAAAAGCTCTTCGTTAATTGGTGTTTTAATAATTTTCGTTACTCTTGGTGAAAATTTCCTTTATTTTAATACATAAATTAAATACAAGCTTGTGAAAACTAATAGAATGCAAGAATTAAAGTATAAATTCAAATTGTAACCTTCTTTTTAATTTATTTTTGATAAGCTTCGTACTAATGGATGATAAATAGATAAGAGAAATGCAACTATAAGAATGACGGTAAAATAACGAGAATGAAATCGTAAACTCGAGCTGTAAATCTCTTTATCAACTTTTTTGACAATTTTATTCTTACCAATAAACCATAACACCAAGTCATTAAAATAAATTGAAGCATAAAAAATCACAGTTGAGTATAAAACTGTAAACTCAAACTATAAAGATTTGTCAGTATTTTTCATGTCCCATTACTCTTAACCCCTTCAGTGCTGGGACGCATTTATATATTTACTCTGCTTATTATTTGTCGATTTTATACAGCTTCAGAGATTCGTGTAGGGATTAAAATTGTACAGACTCTGACCATTAATCTTCTGTTCTCCGTAGATCCTTGCTAATGTCAATAAAACCGTCTAATCACACCCAAACACCGTAAAAATGTGTCCCAGTACTGAAGGGGTTAACGATAATTTATCTTACGTATAAATAAAGTGCAAGGACATCAAGACATTAAGGACACAAGGACAGCACTGTAGCTTCCCCCGCCCCCCCCCAAACTGTAAACTCCTTCGTCAGTAGTAAGAGAAGTTGTTTACGTTGACTCACCCGCACT
>CM035196.1:24758078-24820891 GCA_020233015.1 Callinectes sapidus
AATATGACCATTTTTAAAACTCATTAAATACTCACTCACTACGACTTCAAAGGAACCCAACACCACTTCAAAGTATTTGAGTAGTTCCTTCTAACTATTCTTAACACTTCAGAGTGATCTAGAGGCAGAAATAAATCATGTACAGGCTGATAAATGAATAATTAATGCAACTTTAAACACTGCTAGCAAACACTTTCAACCTCCACTGATTTCACTGAGCTTTACGCACAAAACGTAGTTTGATATGGACTGTCTTTGGCAATGAATAAGAACTTGATACTGCCTCAAATAAAGAATGGTCTTGGGCGTTCCAATTGATTTGGAGCAGAAATCAGCCCTTATTTACGATCATAATAACGCCAACCACAGCTATCTCCAGCACACACACGCATGGCAGACATTCAAAATAGGCCACAGTACTCATAGAAAGCATTAAATTTTACCGTTGAGCCCAAATAAATAGTCCAGGCATAAATGAAAATATCCTTAAATATGAGCTGGCTAGCGGGCGGCCGCGGGCGGCCGCGGGCGGCGGCGGGGGCCCGGGAAACCCTCCCGACCCCCCCCTCATATCTCACTTAAACCTTCACTAAACTTAAACATGACCACGAAAGCTATGTCTGAATGGCTAATATGAAAGCTTACTACCATGGCTGCATACTGTGGCAAGATGAGCCTATAATAATGAGAGATAAGCCTGAAAATGACCGATGAAAAGAGAAGCACAGATGGGGCCGGGGTTTGAGGTGGGGGGTTATACCTCCGGCATACGAGTGACTGCCCTAAATAAACACTAGCACCTTGATGCTTGTGTCACAGCGATTGCAGTCACCTTGATAACGTAGTGCAGCAGCTCCTGTGATGTGATTCCATCTTGCGGCTTTAGTCCAGTATTAAGATGACTTGAACACTTATTTTGTCCTTAAAAGCACTCGTGAAATCCTGCTAGTCACCGTAGAAATCGCCTTAATATGTCACTAGAATGCTAAAACAGTCGTGCTATCTCACTAGTCACATAAAAAAGTCGATTTTTCCGATAGAAATCGTCTTAATACGCCACTGGAATGTTAAAAATGCCATAAATTCAGAGGCTTTTCAATAGGATAAGACCTGCTCACCCCACCTCTCCCCACAACAGACTGAGCCAAGACAGACAGACAGCTGCTGGGCCTGCCACCCTCACTTGCTGACGTGTGGCAGGAACGCAGACGTCACGGCCTGGAACGACCAGTAGTCCTATCTTGATAATTTGCTATTCACACACTATATGCGCTAAGAAATCAAGTAGGTGATGCAACCAATACAAATGAACAATGGAAAAATAAATCTCACTAGTCACTTTAAACAGACGTTTTTTTCTGGTTGAAATCGTCTTAATACGCCACTGGAATGGGAAAAACGCTATAAATGCAGAGTCTTTTCAATAGGTTAAAAGTAGCTAATCAGCCCACACCCCTTCACCCACCCAACACTGGGAAACCACTGATTCAGGGCCGGGCTCGGCAGACACCGCTGCTCCCACCCACCCCCCTAATGTCCGGCCTGGAAAGAGCTTATTTACAGGCAGTAATCAGGCCAAAAAGTAATTGTATTCTTCTATTTTTCTCTTCACACAGCTGAGAAATCATGTAAGTTATATGCAAAGAATATCATATAAACATCCTTACATGTCAAAAGCAAAGCTAATTAGCGAAAAATAGCAAAAATAAACCAGGCAAACAAGGCCAGACAGTAGTCCTATCTTGCTAATTCAATATTCGCACAGTATATCCGCTAAGAAATCAAGTAGGTTATGCAAACAATAGAGATAAACAATGGAAAAATTCATATAGAAACACCTTAAACATCAATCAAAATCAAATTAACGAAAATACTCCATAAATTAGCGAATAAAACGAGGCAAAACAGGGCAAAGAGATCATTTGACACTGGTGAAATGCCCACAAAATCAAGAAATACCACAAAAGAGTTACTACAATAAAGGAAATTCATAAAACAGGTCATCAAACACTTGCAAAACACCATAGCAATCAAGAAATGTCAAGAAAAAGCTCGCCAAGACAACCAATGAATGAATTGAAATATAGAGTTTAGTGTCATATTTATACAAGAGCAACAATAGAAATAAAAGATCGCCACACATATATAAAGTCAAAATGCTATAATCAGCAATAATCACCACCAAAACTAAGAAAAAAAAAAATGATGGAAAGTCATTAATATCCCAGAAAAACATACTCTTCAATTCCAAATGTTCATTTCCTAATACTCTGAACATGCTTTCTGAAGAAAATCCCTTGCTATATATTTCATCTCCCAGATTTTAAAGTTAAAGTCTAACCACCACTACTAATACAAGGAGGAGGAAGAGGACTTCTTAAGATTAATAAATTCTAAGTCATTGCAGGAAGAGACAAGTCATCATCATCAATCCAACAATACCATACATGCACTACCACCACCACCACCCATCAACACCCATAACACTACCATGGTACACCTCCAAAGAACGTGAAAACCAGAGACAAGGTGACGGACGTATTATGTGATTATTAAAGTGTGCAATTAAATCAAATAAAGAGTCAGTCTGGCCACTGCCCGCGACAAACACACAGATCCTCCCCTGTGATATGTTGTGCTCTCGGGGAGGATCCGTGTGTTTGTCGCGGGCAGTGGCCAGACTGACTGTCTGGCTCCCGCCAATCAGGAAAAGCTGATGACGAGAGACATTTTTCAGGATTATACTATTTAGTCCTAATCAATATTATTTGCATCCGAGTTATTTATCTTCTAAATGTACTTATCATCAACAGAGTATAGAAAGACGCTGTCACTGGATTTGAAATCCTTTGAGATTGTTGCTATGAAAATTTGACAAAAAATACAATATACAGATTGAAACAAAACAGCAAAAAGATACAAAAAGACAAATATAATAAAATCTACTTCTTTCACTGGGAAGGAAGAAGAGAATCTGGAAAAAAAGGAAGAATGAGAAAATGAGGAAGAGGATGAAATGAATGAGGAAGGGGAACTTGAAGAAGAAAAGAATGAGAAAAAAAAAGAAGAGTATGACATGAATGAGAAAGAGGAAACTGGAGAGAAAAGAATGCAGATAAAAAAGATGAAGAGTAGAAATGAAAAGGAAGTGGAATAAGAAGAAAGGAATGACGAAATAAGAAGAGTATGAAATGAAGGAAAAAGAGGAACTGGAGGAAGAAAAGAATGAGAACAAGAAAGAGGGTTATGAAGACAAACAAGAGAAAAGATGAATAAAAAGAATGGCAAGGACATAGTACATATTTGTGAAGCAGAAACACCAGAACATTTCAAAACAAAAGCACTTTCTTGGGCTACATCACGTTCTATAATACATCTGTGGCTGTCCATTCTCACTGAATAACACAAACTGGAGAACACTTCCCTTCCATCTATACTTTGTCTAGCCACCGTTTAAAGATGGATAGACTGCTATTACTACTACTATCCGAGAGGGCTAGGAGTGTGAATGGTGCGTGTGTGCATGCTTTGTCTAGCCACCCTGTATAGACAGAGACAACTATTATTACTATTACTACGACTGTCCGAGAGGTTAAAGGTGTGAATGGTGAGGCTTTGTTCATGGTTTTGATCCTGTCAAGACTACTATTACTACTATTTGACAGGATTGGCGGCCTGGTATAGAGGTAGATTGTCATATTGCAAGCATTCACACAAAAAAAAAAAAAAAACACACACACACCCATATATATATATATATATATATATATATATATATATATATATATATATATATATATATATATATATATATTGCTCACACTAATGTGTCACTCCCCTCACAGATTCACACAATATTCCTTTCACCTGGCATGCACTGCAGACATCCAATCATACCACCAAAACATCCCATCATCAAGAATATTGAAAGACATTGCAATACACATACACTCATTCTCCCAAAAGGCAACATTAAATTGTCTCACTTTCTCTCCCACTCACTGTCAGTCACCCTCTTCCAAAAACACAGACTCATTCCCTATCTCACTTCATTATTTAACTACTACTCATTCTGCCTTGCTCACATCTTACCGTTGTACTTCAGTCAAAGAAGACTTATGGAGTTTTTCTCAGTGTTGAAGTTGGCCTGTACACGCCATGAGACCTGTCAAGAGACGGACAAATTAGAGTCTCTGGTGTGGGAGTGACAAATGTGGCATATCAATCAATCATATCAAGGCAAAACAAACACAAGAACAACAACAACAGTAACTGGAATGACACATGGAGGAAATTCAAGCAATGTTTAATAGGAAGACAAATTATACTTCATTATATTTACACACACACACACACACACACACACACACACATATTTGCATCATATTAACACTCATACATAACATTTGGAACATTTGAAACATTTAATTCCAACGTAAAATATACCGTGGGATGATTACCTACCTACAGAACTGGAATATGAAGATTGTGGGTTTGCCTTTCTGAATTGGACACTCTTTATTGTTGAAACACTCCACCACGTCATGCACAGTGAGGTAATTGTTGTCCGAGGTGAAGAAGGAGGTGTCGTCTTGGGCGTGGCTCATGAACACCACAATGCAGGCAGGAGTCTACGTTGATGTGCTCCTTCTTGTTGCAGAATTCTCTCAGTGCCTGAATGGTGTCCTGCATGATAGAGAAGCAGATTTTTCATCTATTTAGCTTTCATTTTTATGTTAGAGGGAAAATCTGACCAAGAGTAGACAAATATGATTCAACAAAAAAGACCCGTTTAGATGCCAGTCCCTGAGGAGGTTCAAGAGAAAGAGGGAGAGAGATAGTCAAAAAGAATAAACGTCTTAAAAAAATCTCCGTCTTAACAAACGATTTCAGGTAATAGGAAGATGGAAATGCAAAATCAAGTAGTGAGTTCCAGAGTGGTGCTGGATTACTAAAGGTCTGTCTTGTGAATCAAATATCTTTACTTTGACAATATTTTTTTGCTTTTACCTATCTCTGAAGCCTCTATCTATTTCAGGCTAATTTCTCTCCACCAGGAATGAGAGAGGTAACACTGTCTATGCACGGTGTATGTTTGAGTGTGTGGTGCTTAATCTGGGTATGATGGGTGTGTTGGGGACAGACAGAAGCAAGACACATAATTTCCTTGTCAGTGTAGATAGCTTGATTTGCTTTTCATTACTGTTTGTGTGAAAGCCAGCAGATCTATTGTTCCGCTACACCTAAGCATGTCACACCCACCCATTTGGTCATGTTGATGTATGTGGTAGGAAGGCTCATCATATCCCATCTGGCTGAACAGCTTACCCAGCAGGTTTTGTACGTCAATCTCAGAGCCCGAGAGAGTCTCGTGCTGTTCGTGGAGGAAGTTCTTAGTGATAGTTGGCCAGGAAGACGTAACCTCGCGGCTCAGATTCATTTCTGTACACCTGTGAGAACAAAGAGAAGATCAGAGGATGTATAAAGTATGTATGTACATTGATACAGACGTGGATTCAGAAAAAAGGGCTTTGGGGGGAAAGGCATGATATTTTAAACAATGCCAGTTGTATATTTTCAAGTATCAATATTATAGTTTCTTTTCATTTTCTCTCAACACATAGGGCCTCTCTCTCTCTCTCTCTCTCTCTCTCTCTCTCTCTCTCTCTCTCTCTCTCTCTCTCTCTCTCTCTCTCTCTCTCTCTCTCTCTCTCTCTCTCTCTCTCTCTCTCTCTCTCTCTCTCTCTCTATATCTCTCTCTCTCTCTCTCTCTCTCTCTCTCTCTCTCTCTCTCTCTCTCTCTCTCTCTCTCTCTCTCTCTCTCTCAATAAATAAATAGATAGCACATAATCATCAAGAAATAAACAAGGCAGCAAATTGTTTACCTTGCCCTTGGCTGTCTGTCTGTCTCACCACAGCCCTACAGACACCATCAGGGAGGAGGAAGACCAGCTGCTGGCTAGTCATGGGGAACTACTGCCAGGATGCTGAAGGAAGCAGCGCTGGGGAGATATGAAAAGTAAATTAATAAATTTGATAAGCAAACGGTATTCACATAGACAGACTGCTGATTCTGTTACAACACACACAAGGAAATAAAGGAAGCAGCAATAAGATAATATCAGACCTGAGAGAGAGAGAGAGAGAGAGAGAGAGAGAGAGAGAGAGAGAGAGAGAGAGAGAGAGAGAGAGAGAGAGAGAGAGAGAGAGAGAGAGAGAGAGAGAGAGAGAGAGAGAGAGAGAGAGAGAGAATAACTGCATACACGGAAGGTTGAGTCCTATTAATAATAACAACTTTACTCTCAAACCTTAGGGAAATCAGATGTCAGACAGTAAGAAGAACGTAATCACTGACAAATAAACAAGGCAACAAGTAGTTTACCTTGTGTTCTTGGCTGTCTCACCAGCAGACATCAAGAGGCATCAGCTGGCTAGTCATTGGGAACAGCTGAGGCAGGGCAGGAGGCGCTGGGGAGAGAGGAGACGCAAATTAATAATGTTCATCAGTTAAATACATTCACAAAAACAGCTGATTCGGTTACAACACGAGAAATGAAGGGAAGAAGATGCTGCAACAAGATATCAGATCTCTATCTGGCAGGTCCTGTAGCAAACATCAATATACCGAGAGATTTATACGTATTATCTATCCCCTGCCTATTGATTAAGCACACAGGCACACACATACACACGCACGCACGCACGCACGCATGCACACACACGGTAAACACAGTAAATCGTAATATATTTGGAAGATAAGATTCAGAGAGGGAAGGGTGAAGGAGGCGGCCATCATTGTGACGTCACGGCTGATGACGTCACAGCCTGACCCCGTGCTCTATGTTGACTGTCTATATTTACGTACGTATTTTAGGGGAGACCATTTTAGAAATGACCCTTCGAAAAAACGCTTTTAGAACAAAAAAATGGACATATTCCGGCTGCATAAATACTCTAACCAATTCCTAAAGCATAAATAAACTCTAAATAACACTAATTGTAAAGAATTTCCACTAGAAAAAAAGTATTTTATAGAAATATGACCATTTTTATAACTCATTAAATACTCACTCACTACGACTTCAAAGGAACCCAAAACCACTTCAAAGTATTTGAGTAGTTCCTTCTAACTATTCTTAACACTTCAGAGTGATCTAGAGGCAGAAATAAATCATGTACAGGCTGATAAATGAATAATTAATGCAACTTTAAACACTGCTAGCAAACACTTTCAACCTCCACTGATTTCACTGAGCTTTACGCACAAAACGTAGTTTGATATGGACTGTCTTTGGCAATGAATAAGAACTTGATACTGCCTCAAATAAAGAATGGTCTTGGGCGTTCCAATTGATTTGGAGCAGAAATCAGCCCTTATTTACGATCATAATAACGCCAACCACAGCTATCTCCAGCACACACACGCATGGCAGACATTCAAAATAGGCCACAGTACTCATAGAAAGCATTAAATTTTACCGTTGAGCCCAAATAAATAGTCCAGGCATAAATGAAAATATCCTTAAATATGAGCTGGCTAGCGGGCGGCCGCGGGCGGCCGCGGGCGGCCGCGGGCGGCGGCGGGGGCCCGGGAAACCCTCCCGAACCCCCCCTCATATCTCACTTAAACCTTCACTAAACTTAAACATGACTACGAAAGCTATTTCTGAATGGCTAATATGAAAGCTTACTACCATGGCTGCATACTGTGGCAAGATGAGCCTATAATAATGAGAGATAAGGCTGAAAATGACCGATGAAATGAGAAGCACAGATGGGGCCGGGGTCTGAGGTGGGGGGGTTATACCTCCGGCATACGAGTGACTGCCCTAAATAAACACTGGTACCGTGATGCTTGTGTCACAGCGATTGCAGTCACCTTGATAACGTAGTGCAGCAGCCCCTGTGATTCCATCTTGCGGCTTTAGTCCAGTATTAAGATGACTTGAACACTTATTTTGTCCTTAAAAGCACTCGTGAAATCCTGCTAGTCACCGTAGAAATCGTCTTAATATGTCACTAGAATGCTAAAACAGTCATGTTATCTCACTAGTCACTTAAAAAAGTCGATTTTTCCGATAGAAATCGTCTTAATACGCCACTGGAATGTTAAAAACGCCATAAATTCAGAGGCTTTTCAATAGGATAAGACCTGCTCACCCCACCTCTCCCCACAACAGACTGAGCCAAGACAGACAGACAGCTGCTGGGCCTGCCACCCTCACTTGCTGACGTGTGGCAGGAACGCAGACGTCACGGCCTGGAACGACCAGTAGTCCTATCTTGATCATTTGCTATTCACACACTATATGCGCTAAGAAATCAAGTAGGTGATGCAACCAATACAAATGAACAATGGAAAAATAAATCTCACTAGTCACTTTAAACAGACGTTTTTTTCTGGTTGAAATCGTCTTAATACGCCACTGGAATGGGAAAAACGCTATAAATGCAGAGTCTTTTCAATAGGTTAAAAGTAGCTAATCAGCCCACACCCCTTCACCCACCCAACACTGGGAAACCACTGATTCAGGGCCGGGCTCGGCAGACACCGCTGCTCCCACCCAACCCCCTAATGTCCGGCCTGGAAAGAGCTTATTTACAGGCAGTAATCAGGCCAAAAAGTAATTGTATTCTTCTATTTTTCTCTTCACACAGCTGAGAAATCATGTAAGTTATATGCAAAGAATATCATAAACACCCTTACATGTCAAAAGCAAAGCTAATTAGCGAAAAATAGCAAAAATAAACCAGGTAAACAAGGCCAGACAGTAGTCCTATCTTGCTAATTCAATATTCGCACAGTATATCCGCTAAGAAATCAAGTAGGTTATGCAAACAATAGAGATAAACAATGGAAAAATTCATATAGAAACACCTTAAACATCAATCAAAATCAAATTAACGAAAATACTCCATAAATTAGCGAATAAAACGAGGCAAAACAGGGCAAAGAGATCATTTGACACTGGTGAAACGCCCACAAAATCAAGAAATACCACAAAAGAGTTACTACAATAAAGGAAATTCATAAAACAGGTCATCAAACACTTGCAAAACACCATAGCAATCAAGAAATGTCAAGAAAAAGCTTGCCAAGACAACCAATGAATGAATTGAAATATAGAGTTTAGTGTCATATTTATACAAGAGCAACAATAGAAATAAAAGATCGCCACACATATATAAAGTCAAAATGCTATAATCAGCAATAATCACCACCAAAACTAAGAAAAAAAAAATGATGGAAAGTCATTAATATCCCAGAAAAACATACTCTTCAATTCCAAATGTTCATTTCCTAATACTCTGAACATGCTTTCTGAAGAAAATCCCTTGCTATATATTTCATCTCCCAGATTTTAAAGTTAAAGTCTAACCACCACTACTAATACAAGGAGGAGGAAGAGGACTTCTTAAGATTAATAAATTCTAAGTCATTGCAGGAAGAGACAAGTCATCATCATCAATCCAACAATACCATACATGCACTACCACCACCACCACCCACTACCACCACCACCCATCAACACCCATAACACTACCATGGTACACCTCCAAAGAACGTGAAAACCAGAGACAAGGTGACGGACGTATTATGTGATTATTAAAGTGTGCAATTAAATCAAATAAAGAGCCAGTCTGGCCACTGCCCGCGACAAACACACAGATCCTCCCCTGTGATATGTTGTGCTCTCGGGGAGGATCCGTGTGTTTGTCGCGGGCAGTGGCCAGACTGACTGTCTGGCTCCCGCCAATCACAGCCTGTTCCGCCAGGAAGACCTGCAGCCTGAGCCGCCAACGCTGCCGTGTCTTTGATTGTCTGTACATTCTCTCTGAAGATGCTTTAATACTGAAACGTTAGAGAATAAAGTACCCCTTGCCTCAACTTGTGTATCCTTACTACTCACACAGGAAAAGCTGATGACGAGAGACATTTTTCAGGATTATACTATTTAGTCCTAATCAATATTATTTGCATCCGAGTTATTTATCTTCTAAATGTACTTATCATCAACAGAGTATAGAAAGACGCTGTCACTGGATTTGAAATCCTTTGAGATTGTTGCTATGAAAATTTGACAAAAAATACAATATACAGATTGAAACAAAACAGCAAAAAGATACAAAAAGACAAATATAATAAAATCTACTTCTTTCACTGGGAAGGAAGAAGAGAATCTGGAAAAAAAGGAAGAATGAGAAAATGAGGAAGAGGATGAAATGAATGAGGAAGGGGAACTTGAAGAAGAAAAGAATGAGAATAAAAAAGAAGAGTATGACATGAATGAGAAAGAGGAAACTGGAGAGAAAAGAATGCAGATAAAAAAGATGAAGAGTAGAAATGAAAAGGAAGTGGAATAAGAAGAAAGGAATGACGAAATAAGAAGAGAATGAAATGAAGGAAAAAGAGGAACTGGAGGAAGAAAAGAATGAGAACAAGAAAGAGGGTTATGAAGACAAACAAGAGAAAAGATGAATAAAAAGAATTGCAAGGACATAGTACATATTTGTGAAGCAGAAACACCAGAACATTTCAAAACAAAAGCACTTTCTTGGGCTACATCACGTTCTATAATACATCTGTGGCTGTCCATTCTCACTGAATAACACAAACTGGAGAACACTTCCCTTTAAACACTTTAAACACTTTAAACACTTTAAACACTTTAAACACTTTATTATGTTTGTCTGTAGAACATAAATAATTTATAATAAATTTCATGGAGACAAACAGCCCCTTTACAAGCACAAGCTTTTTGGGCACACTTAAAACTAAGCACTAAAATAAGGTAAAATAGACATTAAGTAGAAAAAAATACATATATGCAAACATGACTTAATGGTTTAGAGACAGGTAAGAGAGAAAAAACAAAAGCAATACTTTTACATTAAAAATAAAAGGACAGATCTGAACATTAATATGTGGCTGTATTAGGGTGACATTGTTGTAGGATATTTAATGGCTGGGTAAACATATATGTTCTTAGGAGTAGTTTACAACATAGGAAAACGACGGTGAAGGATATAAACAGTTTTCACTATATAAAAGAAAGTGTCAGTAGGATAATAGTAAGTGATCTTTTAGTTTTCTTTTAAAGGTGTTTAGGCTCACTGATTCTTTTACATATGTTGGAATGCTATTCCATATTTTAGGGCCTTTGAACATGAGGGAATGTTGGAAGAGAGTTAGACTGTGGTGAGGAATTTGTAGAGAATGCTTGTTACGTGTGGAGTGATTATGGGTTTGAGTCAGAGTACTGGTACTGTTGGAAGCTATCTGTTTGAACATGTAAGATGCAATGGAGAAGTTGGACAAGTCAGTGAGTTGAAGGATATTCATGTCTTTAAAGAGTGGAGGTGTGTGTTGGAGAAAATCACTGTTTGACATTATTCGAATTATTTTTTTATGGAGAATGTTCAGGTTTTGTAGATGGCATGGGTAGGTGGTAGACCAGATAGGATTACAGTAAATTAAGTGTGGGAATATATGGGCGTAATACATAATCTTCATAATTTCTATTGTTACGAAGTTTTTTATTTTCAGTAATAGAGCAACTGACCGAGATAATTTAAGGCAGAGGTTTGATATGTGGTATTTAAAGGTGAGATTTTTGTCAAATGTGATTCCGAGAAATTTAGTCATATAAACTTGAGTTATATCTTCATCTAATATGGCGAGTCTGGGTAATGGTTGGTATTTGGTGGTGGTGTTTGTAAATAGCATATAAAAGGTTTTAGTGGTGTTAATTGTTAGACGATTTGCAAGGCACCACTCAGCAAATGCAGATAATGCTCGGTTTGCTCTGTTTATGAGGTCAGTAGGGTTATCACCAATCATATACAAGGTGGAGTCATCAGCAAACTGAATTGTGCTTAGGGCTGTTGATGCATAGCAGATATCATTAATATATAGTAGAAAAAGAATAGGACCTAGAATGCTTCCTTGTGGCACACCAAGTTGTATGGGTTTGATGGTAGACTTGGAGTTGTTGTATGAAGTAAATTGAGATCGTCCGGTTAAATAAGATTTGAACCATTTCTGTACACAGCCACGGATACCATAGTGTTGTAATTTGTCTACGAGAATGTTAGGGTCAACCGTGTCAAAGGCTTTGCTAAAATCTATGAAAATGGATATGATAGACTTGTGGGTATTGAGGGCATTGTGAAGGTCTGACGTAAACAGGTTTATGGCATCAAAAGTATTTAGACCTGGACGAAAACCAAATTGTCTATTATTCAAGATTTTTTGTTTACTAAGGTAGCTCAAGAGGAAATTTTTCATTATAATTTCAAAGATTTTCGAAAACACAGATAAAATAGAAATTGGTCGGTAGTTTGAGACCTTACTTTTGCTGCCAGATTTATGAATAGGAATGACTTTTGCTAACTTGAATCTAGTAGGAAAAACTCCATCTTTGATTGAATCATTAAACAATTTTGAGAATGGTTCTGCTAAGAGATTTTTGTTTTCTTTGATTATTATCACAGGTATTTCATCAACATTGCTTTTTTTGTTTTTTAGGGCTGTAATAGCTTTTACAGTGTCATTTGCAGCCACTAAGGGAATATTCATAGAACTGAGAAAATTACCTTGTAGATAAGATGTGTGTGAGTTTTGAGCTCACACTTCCATCTATACTTTGTCTAGCCACCGTTTAAAGATGGATAGACTGCTATTACTACTACTATCCGAGAGGGCTAGGAGTGTGAATGGTGCGTGTGTGCATGCTTTGTCTAGCCACCCTGTATAGACAGAGACAACTATTATTACTATTACTACGACTGTCCGAGAGGTTAAAGGTGTGAATGGTGAGGCTTTGTTCATGGTTTTGATCCTGTCAAGACTACTATTACTACTATTTGACAGGATTGGCGGCCTGGTATAGAGGTAGATTGTCATATTGCAAGCATTCACACAAAAAAAAAAAAAAAACACACACACACCCATATATATATATATATATATATATATATATATATATATATATATATATATATATATATATATATATATATATATATACATATATATTGCTCACACAGTAATGTGTCACTCCCCTCACAGATTCACACAATATTCCTTTCACCTGGCATGCACTGCAGACATCCAATCATACCACCAAAACATCCCATCATCAAGAATATTGAAAGACATTGCAATACACATACACTCATTCTCCTAAAAGGCAACATTAAATTGTCTCACTTTCTCTCCCACTCACTGTCAGTCACCCTCTTCCAAAAACACAGACTCATTCCCTATCTCACTTCATTATTTAACTACTACTCACTCTGCCTTGCTCACATCTTACCGTTGTACTTCAGTCAAAGAAGACTTATGGAGTTTCTCTCAGTGTTGAAGTTGGCCCGTACACGCCATGAGACCTGTCAAGAGACGGACAAATTAGAGTCTCTGGTGTGGGAGTGACAAATGTGGCATATCAATCAATCATATCAAGGCAAAACAAACACAAGAACAACAACAACAGTAACTGGAATGACACATGGAGGAAATTCAAGCAATGTTTAATAGGAAGACAAATTATACTTCATTATATTTGCACACACACACACACACACGCATATTTGCATCATATAAACACTCATACATAACATTTGGAACATTTGAAACATTTAATTCCAACGTAAAATATACCGTGGGATGATTACCTACCTACAGAACTGGAATATGAAGATTTTGGGTTTGCCTTTCTGAATTGGACAATCTTTATTGTTGAAACACTCCACCACGTCATGCACAGTGAGGTAATTGTTGTCCGAGGTGAAGAAGGAGGTGTCGTCTTGGGCGTGGCTCATGAACACCACAATGCAGGCAGGAGTCTACGTTGATGTGCTCCTTCTTGTTGCAGAATTCTCTCAGTGCCTGAATGGTGTCCTGCATGATAGAGAAGCAGATTTTTCATCTATTTAGCTTTCATTTTTATGTTAGAGGGAAAATCTGACCAAGAGTAGACAAATATGATTCAACAAAAAAGACCCGTTTAGATGCCAGTCCCTGAGGAGGTTCAAGAGAAAGAGGGAGAGAGATAGTCAAAAAGAATAAACGTCTTAAAAAAATCTCCGTCTTAACAAACGATTTCAGGTAATAGGAAGATGGAAATGCAAAATCAAGTAGTGAGTTCCAGAGTGGTGCTGGATTACTAAAGGTCTGTCTTGTGAATCAAATATCTTTACTTTGACAATATTTTTTTGCTTTTACCTATCTCTGAAGCCTCTATCTATTTCAGGCTAATTTCTCTCCACCAGGAATGAGAGAGGTAACACTGTCTATGCACGGTGTATGTTTGAGTGTGTGGTGCTTAATCTGGGTATGATGGGTGTGTTGGGGACAGACAGAAGCAAGACACATAATTTCCTTGTCAGTGTAGATAGCTTGATTTGCTTTTCATTACTGTTTGTGTGAAAGCCAGCAGATCTATTGTTCCGCTACACCTAAGCATGTCACACCCACCCATTTGGTCATGTTGATGTATGTGGTAGGAAGGCTCATCATATCCCATCTGGCTGAACAGCTTACCCAGCAGGTTTTGTACGTCAATCTCAGAGCCCGAGAGAGTCTCGTGCTGTTCGTGGAGGAAGTTCTTAGTGATAGTTGGCCAGGAAGACGTAACCTCGCGGCTCAGATTCATTTCTGTACACCTGTGAGAACAAAGAGAAGATCAGAGGATGTATAAAGTATGTATGTACATTGATACAGACGTGGATTCAGAAAAAAGGGCTTTGGGGGGAAAGGCATGATATTTTAAACAATGACAGTTGTATATTTTCAAGTATCAATATTATAGTTTCTTTTCATTTTCTCTCAACACATAGGGCCTCTCTCTCTCTCTCTCTCTCTCTCTCTCTCTCTCTCTCTCTCTCTCTCTCTCTCTCTCTCTCTCTCAATAGATACACATATATAAATAGATAGCACATAATCATCAAGAAATAAACAAGGCAGCAAATCGTTTACCTTGTCCTTAGCTGTCTGTCTGTCTCACCACAGCCCTACAGACACCATCAGGGAGGAGGAAGACCAGCTGCTGGCTAGTCATGGGGAACTACTGCCAGGATGCTGAAGGAAGCAGCGCTGGGGAGATATGAAAAGTAAATTAATAAAGTTGATAAGCAAACGGTATTCACATAGACAGACTGCTGATTCTGTTACAACACACACAAGGAAATAAAGGAAGCAGCAATAAGATAATATCAGACCTGAGAGAGAGAGAGAGAGAGAGAGAGAGAGAGAGAGAGAGAGAGAGAGAGAGAGAGAGAGAGAGAGAGAATAACTGCATACACGGAAAGTTGAGTCCTATTAATAATAACAACTTTACTCTCAACCCTTAGGGAAATCAGATGTCAGACAGTAAGAAGAACGTAATCACTGACAAATAAACAAGGCAACAAGTAGTTTACCTTGTGTCCTTGGCTGTCTCACCAGCAGACATCAAGAGGCATCAGCTGGCTAGTCATTGGGAACAGCTGAGGCAGGGCAGGAGGCGCTGGGGAGAGAGGAGACGCAAATTAATAATGTTCATCAGTTAAATACATTTACAAAAACAGCTGATTCGGTTACAACACGAGAAATGAAGGGAAGAAGATGCTGCAACAAGATATCAGATCTCTATCTGGCAGGTCCTGTAGCAAACATCAATATACCGAGAGATTTATACGTATTATCTATCCCCTGCCTATTGATTAAGCACACAGACACACACATACACACGCACGCACGCACGCACGCATGCACACACACGGTAAACACAGTAAATCGTAATATATTTGGAAGATAAGATTCAGAGAGGGAAGGGTGAAGGAGGCGGCCATCATTGTGACGTCACGGCTGATGACGTCACAGCCTGACCCCGTGCTCTATGTTGACTGTCTATATTTACGTACGTATTTTAGGGGAGACCATTTTAAAAATGACCCTTCGAAAAAACGCTTTTACAACAAAAAAATGGACATTTTCCGGCTGCATAAATACTCTAACTAATTCCCAAAGCATAAACAAACTCCACACAACACTAATTGTAAAGAATTTCCACTAGAAAAAAAGTATTTTATAGAAATATGACCATTTTTAAAACTCATTAAATACTCACTCACTACGACTTCAAAGGAACCCAAAACCACTTCAAAGTATTTGAGTAGTTCCTTCTAACTATTCTTAACACTTCAGAGTGATCTAGAGGCAGAAATAAATCATGTACAGGCTGATAAATGAATAATTAATGCAACTTTAAACACTGCTAGCAAACACTTTCAACCTCCACTGATTTCACTGAGCTTTACGCACAAAACGTAGTTTGATATGGACTGTCTTTGGCAATGAATAAGAACTTGATACTGCCTCAAATAAAGAATGGTCTTGGGCGTTCCAATTAATTTGGAGCAGAAATCAGCCCTTATTTACGATCATAATAACGCCAACCACAGCTATCTCCAGCCCACACACGCATGGCAGACATTCAAAATAGGCCACAGTACTCATAGAAAGCATTAAATTTTACCGTTGAGCCCAAATAAATAGTCCAGGCATAAATGAAAATATCCTTAAATATGAGCTGGCTAGCGGGCGGCCGCGGCGGCGGCGTGGGCCCGGGAAACCCTCCCGAACCCCCCCTCATATCTCACTTAACCTTCACTAAACTTAAACTTGACCACGAAAGCTATGTCTGAATGGATAATATGAAAGCTTACTACCATGGCTGCATACTGTGGCAAGATGAGCCTATAATAATGAGAGATAAGGCTGAAAATGACCGATGAAATGAGAAGCACAGATGGGGCCGGGGTCTGAGGTGGGGGGGTTATACCTCCGGCATACGAGTGACTGCCCTAAATAAACACTAGCACCTTGATGCTTGTGTCACAGCGATTGCAGTCACCTTGATAACGTAGTGCAGCAGCTCCTGTGATTCCATCTTGCGGCTTTAGTCCAGTATTAAGATGACTTGAACACTTATTTTGTCCTTAAAAGCACTCGTGAAATCCTGCTAGTCACCGTAGAAATCATCTTAATATGTCACTAGAATGCTAAAACAGTCGTGTTATCTCACTAGTCACATAAAAAAAGTCGATTTTTCCGATAGAAATCGTCTTAATACGCCACTGGAATGTTAAAAACGCCATAAATTCAGAGGCTTTTCAATAGGATAAGACCTGCTCACCCCACCTCTCCCCACAACAGACTGAGCCAAGACAGACAGACAGCTGCTGGGCCTGCCACCCTCACTTGCTGACGCGTGGCAGGAACGCAGACGTCACGGCCTGGAACGACCAGTAGTCCTATCTTGATAATTTGCTATTCACACACTATATGCGCTAAGAAATCAAGTAGGTGATGCAACCAATACAAATAAACAATGGAAAAATAAATCTCACTAGTCACTTTAAACAGACGTTTTTTTCTGGTTGAAATCGTCTTAATACGCCACTGGAATGGGAAAAACGCTATAAAAGCAGAGTCTTTTCAATAGGTTAAAAGTAGCTAATCAGCCCACACCCCTTCACCCACCCAACACTGGGAAACCACTGATTCAGGGCCGGGCTCGGCAGACACCGCTGCTTCCACCCAACCCCCTAATGTCCGGCCTGGAAAGAGCTTATTTACAGGCAGTAATCAGGCCAAAAAGTAATTGTATTCTTCTATTTTTCTCTTCACACAGCTGAGAAATCATGTAAGTTATATGCAAAGAATATCATATAAACACCCTTATATGTCAAAAGCAAAGCTAATTAGCGAAAAATAGCAAAAATAAACCAGGCAAACAAGGCCAGACAGTAGTCCTATCTTGCTAATTCAATATTCGCACAGTATATCCGCTAAGAAATCAAGTAGGTTATGCAAACAATAGAGATAAACAATGGAAAAATTCATATAGAAACACCTTAAACATCAATCAAAATCAAATTAACGAAAATACTCCATAAATTAGCGAATGAAACGAGGCAAAACAGGGCAAAGAGATCATTTGACACTGGTGAAACGCCCACAAAATCAAGAAATACCACAAAATCAGTGTGCAAGAGTTAATACAAGAAAGGAAATTAATAAAAAAAGTCATCAAACACTTGCAAAACACCATAGCAATCAAGAAATGTCCAGAAAAAAGCTTGCCAAGACTACCAATGAATGAATTGAAATATAATAAAGAGTTTAGTGTCACATTTATACAAGAGCAACAATAGAAATAAAAGATCACCATACACACACAAAGTCAAAATGCAATAACCAGCAATAATCAGCACCAAAACAAAGAAAACAATGATGGAAATTTATTAATATCCCAGAAAAATATACTCTTAAATTCCAACTTTTCATTTCCTAATACTCTGAACATACTTACTGAAGAAAATCCCTTGCTATATAGTATTTCATCTCCTAGATTTTAAAGTTAAAGTCTAACTACCACCACTACTAATACAAGGAGGAGGAAGAGGACTTCTTAAAATTAATAAATTCTAAGGCATTGCAGGAAGAATATTTCAAAACAAAAGCACTTTCTTGGGCTACATCACGTTATATAATGCATCTGGGGCTGTCCATTCTCACTGAATAACACAAACTGAAGAGAACACCACTTCCATCTATACTTTGTCTAGCCACCGTGTAAAGATAGATAGACTGCTATTACTACTACTACTATCCGAGAGGGCTAGGAGTGTGAATGGTGCGTGTGTGTGCATGCTTTGTCTAGCCACCCTGTATAGACAGAGAGACTAATATTACTATTACTGCCAAAATACCACACACACTTTAGAACTAAAACTGAATAAAGAATAAAAAAAACAGCCAATTTACTTACAAACACAACACACACACACACACACACACACACACACACACAAACACTTACAGACACACAAGCATTGATCCTCCAAACCAGATGGCGTAACGCTGCATCTTGTGAGCGATGGCATTCACATCAATTGGCTTGGGCTGAAAGAAAATAAAACCATACGTAAATAAATATAAAACTAGAGAAAACAATAAGAAAGCACGTGAAATAACTTCAACAAGAGCAGTACAGAACAGGAACAAAAGATAATGATAATGTCATCCTCCTCTCTCTCTCTCTCTCTCTCTCTCTCTCTCTCTCTCTCTCTCTCTCTCTCTCTCTCATACGTCCTCTATTATCTCCAAAAGTGCTTCATTAACACACCTGCGCTCTCGCCACTCACCTGTACTTAATGAAAGCTTTGTCCAGTGTTCATTGTGACGCGGAGGAATTATGGGAAGTGCGGGTTTTCTTAGTATCAGGGGCCAGGGTGGGAGGAGAGAGAGGGAGAGGGCATCCTGTCGTCCCTGTCTTGGCGGTGACTGATGTGGTTGGTCGCTTTTGTAGCTTGTCGTCCCCAAGGAAGCTGTTGAAATACGAAGCTATTATAGTTATATTATTATTATTATAGTGACTGTTAGTTGTGTCAGTCAGTGAGTGAGGGTATTTCATGTGGTGGGGTTATGCATTGTGTTCAGTTATGAAGGTTGTTGTATTGGTGGTGGTTAGTAGTACACCGTGTCTGGCGTTATAATAGAGGTTAGGAGCAGCAGCAGCAGCGCCTCTATTCAAAAAGACTGATCACCGCCACTACATATTTCAGAAGGCTCCTGTTCAAGAGTTCAACAAGAGTTTTCAGGGGTGTTTTTATCACTCTAGTGACAAATGGACAAGGTTAATATATTATTGTTACCTTAACCCCCCTCTTCACTCCCTCATCCCCTCCCCCCCCTCCTCCCCAACAGCACGGTCTCAGGCCACAGGGTTCACATTTGTACTGCCTGCTGCTCCTCGTCCATTTTCACCGCCTGCTGCTGCTGCTGGTCTACTATTGTTGTCGTCTGCTGCTGCTCCTTCATTTGTGTCATCAGCAGCAGCAGGGCTTGAAGCATCGTCATCATCACGGCGGAATGTTCCTCTCCGGCCAATGTGACGTCACCAGCCTCGCCCAGACACAGAGGCGTCACGACACACAGCCAGGCGGCGGCGGCAGGTTGGGCCACCTCACACCTCAAACCTCTTTCACGGCCTCCCAGCAGGCTTCCACAATGTCAACTAGACACACAGTCCTGGCACACACACTGCCAAAGCACAGGCACTATTACATGACAGTCAGATGGTACGTGTATCTCTCCAGGAACGCGGGGAAGCAAGGCAACACTCACCCTCTCTCACTAGTCCCTCTCACTGCCTCACTGGTCCACCACTGTCTCTCTGCTGACTCGTCAAAAATGTTTCATTTCCACAATCTCTAAAGGGTTCATTTAAGTTGACAAGAGTTATTTCATTCATTTCTAGAGAGAGAGAGAGAGAGAGAGAGAGAGAGAGAGAGAGAGAGAGAGAGAGAGAGAGAGAGAGAGGTGGCGTTTAATACAATCAAATACATCAAATTCAACTTTCAAGAAAACTACAAACAACAACAACAAGAACAATAAAATAGAAAAAGAAAATAATAACTATCTAGATTACCGTTAAAGTGCCTCCCAATATGCACGACAGAAGGGTGACTCGCCAGTGTGTATTCTGAAGTGCCGCAGTAGGGAGGCCTTGGTGGGGAGGGAGGGAGGGCTTGCTGGCACTCAGGACACGGGAAGGCTGTGGCACTGGCACTGGCACTGACGTATGTGTGTGTGTGTGTCTGGAATAGAGTCGAAATATCAAGTAAAGTCTGAGGAAAGACATTTTTAAGGCCACAGAAATAATTAGCGGTGTTTTCAAGGGCGTTTCTCCGATTCATAACGTAAAATTCTTGTCTTTTTGCGTCTATGACCATAAATCACCTTAAAAACACTTTACGTTTAAAATGAAGCCTTTTGAAACTGTGTTAGTAATGCACACTTAACGACCTATTCGATCATTACAACAATACAACAAGCGGGGCATCTTGTATTCTGAAACCATTCCATTGTTACCTTAATAACCCCCTTCTTTACAACCCGCCGTGCACTGGTGGCGGACAAAGGTTGCCTTCCATGCTGTCCAATGGACGCTTTCACACTCACTAGGCTACTGCTGCAGTGTCTCCACCGGCCAACTTCCGGGACACTTACTATAACATTTCGGTGTCTAACTTCCGCAACAGTGAGTGTTGCGGACACACACTGGCGGTTGAAAAACTTCTTTTCGTCAGCACACAAATCAGGGAAAAGTGTATGATGATGCACTCCTGCTGTGTACATCCTTGAGTATAATGTTATAGGATGCACACACATGCACTTTCCTTTCTGCGGCACAGCGCCTCTTCCGTTTCTTTTTAGCCAGCAGCAGCAGCAACAGGGCAACGAGGAGTAGTTTTCCGTTGGACGCCGTTCTTCCAACTGACAAGCTTGGAGCGGCGGGTTTATGAGGTCCGGGCGTGATCAGTGGCGGACACCGGTGTCCTGCCAGTGTGAAAGCATGGAAGGCAACTAGTGTCCTGCTAGTGTGAAAGCACACACACACACACACACACACACACACACACACAGTTCACTTTGGCCAGTTTACTCACCAAGCAGTACACGTAACACGGGGGGTGGGGGGGGGGAAGGCGCGCTCGGCAAGGCGACACACACAGCCAGGCGGCGGCGGCAGGTCGGGCCACCTCACACCTCACACCTCAAACCTCTTTCACGGCCTCCCAGCAGGCTTCCACAATGTCAACTATGCACTCACAGTCCTGGCACACACACTGCCAACGCAAAGGCACTATTACATGGCAGTCAGTTGGTACGTGTATCTCTCCAGGAACGCGGGGAAGCAAGGCACCCTCTCTCACTCGTCCCTCTCACTACCCCACTGGCCCACTACTGTCTCTCTCTCCTGGCTCGTCAAAATACATTGGTTCGTAACACAATGCTTCACTTTCACAATCTCAAAAGCTTCATTTAAGTTGACAAGAGTTATTTCATTCATTTCTGGAGTCTGAGAGGAAGATTGACCAGATTTTGTCATTATAAACTGGAGAAACTCAATCAAAACACCGCTAATCATCTCTGTGGCCTTGGCAAATAGTTGTGGTAAGAGAGAGAGAGAGAGAGAGAGAGAGAGAGAGAGAGAGAGAGAGAGAGATTAAAAAAAAATGGTATAACAAACAATTCATCGTCAGATCAGGACAGGACAGGACAGGGAGTGATTGCTGACTGATAAGCAGGACACAGGACGGTGAGGCGACTGTGTCGTGTCCCTGTCTCGACTCTTCCCTCCCATCCACACACACGCACACACACACACACCTCATGGCTCGTCGTGAAGATGAGGGAAGTAATTACTAGTTGGAGAGGGAGAGCGAGGTGGAAATGAGTTGAGAGAGAGAGAGAGAGAGAGAGAGAGAGAGAGAGAGAGAGAGAGAGAGAGAGAACAATTGCGTACACGGAAAGTTGAGTCCTGTTAATAATAACAACTTTACTCTCAAACCTTAGGGAAATCAGATGTCAGACAGTAAAAAGAACGTAATCATTGACAAATTAACAAGGCAACAAGTAGTTTACCTTGTGTCCTTGCCTGCCTCACCACGGGCCAGCAGACATCAAGAGTCTAGTCACGGGGAACAGCAGAGGCGGTGCAGGAGGTGCTGGGGAGAGAGGAGACGCAAATTAATAATAGAGGAGGAGGAGGAGGAAGATATTATGAAGAAAAAAAATAAGTGAGTTAAACTCATATGTAGAGGCATGACTGTATAAGTGCTATGCTCTGTGCTATATATTGGGCACACACACACACACACACACATACAGACACACAAATATTTACAAGTTGTTGTTTTTTTAATGAGAATTGGTTTGCTATGAAGAAAAAGAAGAAGAGGAGGAGGAGGAAGAAGATATTATGAAGAAAAAAATAAGTGAGTTAAATTCATTATTTCTCACTTTAAAACACTTTAAACACTTTATTATGTCTACTCATAGATATTGCTTAAGGAATTTATACATGTTGTTGTTGTTGTTGTTGGTAGTCTGGTGGTAGACAGCCCATGTGTAAGCATAGCTTTTCGGGCATGAACTTAAACTACAAAACTAGAAGTGTACAAGTTCAGATGTAACTTCTAGTAATAGGAGCTAAATTAATTTACACATACACACACACACAATTTACACATACATAACAAAACAGAATAAGTAGTTGAGAAGAGTGTGATGGAGTCATTGTACAAGGAAAATACTGTACAAAAAAATGTCCATATAAATACTAATATAATGATATCAAAGAACAAGGAAACACGGAGAGTGTAATGGGGACGTCATCGTATAAGGAAAATATACTGTGCAAATACATATACAGTATATACTTAAAAAAAAAATATATATATATATATATATATATATATATATATATATATATATATATATATATATATATATATATATATATATATATATATAATACTGAGGAAAGGATTGAGTAGTAGTTGAAGTAGTAAGGATAAAAGAATATCATTATTAATAACAGGCTTTCTATAGCTGTATGTAGTACTTGTATGCATAGAAGGGAGTCATTCAATTCTTATACAAGTATATGTTGTGATAACAGTGCATAATATTATTATGTGTAGTTAGTACTTTGATATTAGAATAATTTTCAGTTTATTTTTAAAAGAAGATGTACTAGGTAGTAGATTCTTTAACATATTGTGGTAATGAATTTCATAATGTAGGACCTTTGTACATTAATTAATGATTGTCTATATATGGTTAAGTTGTGTCGAGGAATATTTGACGTGTGCCTGTTGCGTGTAGAAAGAATAGTTGTGTATGATTGCTATTTAAGGGCCCTTTCACGCTAGGACACTAGTGTCCGTCACTAGTGGCGGACACTAGTTGCCTTCCATGCTTTCCAATGGACGCTTTCACACTAGGCCACTGCAGTGTCTCGACCGGGCAACTTCCGGGACACTAACATTTCGGTGTCTGACTTCCGCAATAGTGAGTGGCGAACACACACTGACAGTGTCCGCCACTCTCTGTAGAGCTTCATGGTTGTGAATGGAAGCTTTCACACTAACCACCAGGTGTCCGACACCGCCGCTCACTGGCCAGTAGCGGTGAGTAGCCATTCTTCCGACTGACAAGGAGCAGAGAAGAATTTGCTATAGTTCACCGATTGTCGTGCTGTCTTCGAGAAGTCATTCTGGATTTAGTGCGTCGGCCAGTTTGAAGAGCTACAATACTGCTATTTTGGGAATATTCTAGTTCACCTCCTGTGGAAGATTGGAGCGTAGTGTGAAGTAATGATGACGGTCAGTACACTACTCACCGAAGGTTATAGTCATGAGGGGAGAATTCTTGAGAATGTATCCTGTAATTCATGGTAGAGTGAGAATGGTTGGTTTCGGACTACCTTTAGGCTACATGACTGTTCGGTCTTTGGGAGTTGCGAAATAAAATTGGATTTCTTGGAGACAGGCGTTCCTGCCATTTAAGTTGAAGTAGGTATGTGAGTGTATCTTGCCTGCCAAGTTTATCTGGTCATATTCCCTATGGTCTAAGCTCTTACCAGATACGCTGTAAGAATTTTTTTGTGAAACTAATAAAATTTGTTTGTCTTGTCAAAAAATTTTTTTTTTTTTCCTTTTTCTTTACTTCTTGTTGAAAACAAGAACTCGGCACAGTAGGTAATTATCTGAAAAAACATAAGACAATATAAACTATATGTAAGATTATATAAACTGGTAATATTTTCCATTTATAAGATAGCGGTATTCTTATTTTTATTCACCAGTATTTGATTACTATAGATAAAATAGAAAAAAGATCCCTTTAACTTATAGCAACCCTGGCACCACACGCCAAGCCTTAGAAGACTAGCTATAATTTAACTATTCACTTCTATAATTGGCATAAGCTTCAATTACCCAGCGAGAAGTGAAGGCTGCTGCCATGTGAGCCGTGAGGGAAGCATTCAGTATTTCTCCCTGTGACCTTTGACCTTGTGTCTTTCAATGGTGAATGGGCAGAGCTCCTACTGGGTTAGATTTGAGATGCCCCGGAGAACTGAAGCAGTTATATGAGGAGGAACCAGAAGAAATTAGGCAAGTATTTGATTAGATCTGTAGATAGCCTATTCGTATGTTGGGCGGCCGATCCCCATCCTTCCTTTAGTAATAATGAAGTCAGTGGTTTACCCAAAGATATTGTAAGTTTACCCATGTCTCATTTCTGGTGGGAGATCGTCAAAACTTGACCTTTCCAAAATCATATTGTTTAAATGTCTCCATACGACCTTCCACTGCGTAGTAGGGTCACCCGCTCGAGTAAACTTTTTCCACCTTTTTTTTTTCATTGCGTCCTCCTCTTGTAGTCCAAGTTTATTCATATCACGCGTCAGTACGTCTTTCCATCTTATTCTTTGTCTACCTATGTACATTCCTTCCTGTAACAGCATTGCCCTGTTCAGTGGTTCCTCCTCATCCTCTTCACATGTCTAAAATATCTCAACCTTGCCTGTCTTGCCTTCTCTTTTATGTTACACACCTAATACATTCTTATTATAATATCTTCGCTTCCTCTCTTTTCTAACAGTGAGATATCTACCACCTTGCACCTATCCATCACACTATCCTTATCTCCTTAATGACCCATGTCTCTGCATCATACAAAAGCACTAGCTAGTCTTATTACGCTTCTGTACACCTTTATTCTCAATTTTAACCGTATTTTCATAATAGATAACTCCACTAACTTCTCTTCATTAATTATACCATGCTTCGTTCACCTTTTTTTAACTGTCTTTTCCACACCCTCTTTACTATTACCCAATGATCCGAGATATTCAAACACCTCTGACTGTTCAATTCATCTGATTTCCTCGTGTCCTTCCCTGCTGCATACCATTATCTTCTCTGTGTTACTTTATATTCCTTTTCTCTCTTTGAATTTAGTCACTGGTAAATATTATGCGCTTCCCTCTGCTATTTTGATGGTAAGGAGACGCATTCATTGGCTGACAGATTCGTAGGCGGTGATTGCTGATTGGCCAGCTAGTAGTTCCTTAGAAAGCGGACCAAAACAATTGTATTTTAATCCTTGGTTCTTGCAGGAAGGGAATTATAAGCAACAACAAGAAGTTATTAGTAATCTTACGGGCTAAAGGTTATCCTCAGCTCGGGAAGAGTACTCTGGGCTGTGTGGTAGGTATTGTATACTTGTATTGTACACCTAATTGAGCGGTGGTCATTTGCTTTGGCCGCTCCTTTTCATTTGTCACGCCGTTCACATATGTAGTTCTTCATGATTGTATAGGGCAAGACATTGGAATATGTAACCTAGAGCTACTAATCCACGAGCTCGCCTAACGAATGAAGTTGGCGTTGTGATGTATATGTTGTGTGGATGGTAGCGTGGTGCAATACCAACATTACCACAAGTAACAATTTGATGTGTAGTGAAACACTTTTCTTCTTCTTCTTCTGGACCTCTTTAGGGTTATTTCAGCCATGGAGGATGCATTGACATTTGTCGTTCGTCTTGCCCTTAGTACCAAATTATATTCCTCGTCCAGTTAGGTTTTACTATCAACAGATGACCCAGTTCTGTCATATTTTTTTCTTTTTCACCAAATTCTCATAGCTGGACGAACTTATTGTTTTTTGGTAGATTGTGACCTATTTTTTTAATCAATGCACTTCGTTTCCATTGCAAACCAATATTCCCTACCCCCAACCCATCTGAAAACACAATTTGTGTCACAAATGCATTTTATGTTCATATATTTGGTCATTTATTATTTTATCCCTACACCAAACTCAACATTGTTTTTCTTACTCATCTTATCATATAGAGCTTGTCATTCTTAGTAATCACAGTGGTGGGTGGATTCTATCCCAAGTGAGGAAGGAGTGCCCTCTACCTCCCATAGCTTAATCCCCCCTCTCTTTCTTCTGTCTTTGCCTCCCCATCTGCCTTTTCTGGACAGCCAGGATTTTTCCTTCAGGGATGGCAGTGTCCCTGCCCATAGCTGACCTAGTTGGGTGGGTTGGGGCTTGTAACCCCTCTCTGTAAAAGACTTCTACAGCCTCCACCAGTGTTAGAGGTAGAGGTCGGGTTAGGGGCTATAGGTGCCTCTGACCATGACCCTGGTGGGTCAAACAAACCAGGGAGTTGTATGGCAGACTGGCCTGGCCCATGGCATTATGGACTCTCTCAACACAAGTATTTGGGATAACCCAGCATGGAAGAGGCCAAGGGGTACGCCCATAGAGCTCATGGCTGCGGCAAGTCAATGCCTCTTGCTGGGAGTTACTCAGTATGGGAAGGGAGCCTGCATGGGGACTTGTGAGGCATAACCACAGGGAGTGGCTCCATAGGGTAGGTGTGGCGACACCCCCCCCCCAGCATATGCCCCCCTTAATTGATTGATTGATTGAAACGTTTCTATAGGACATCAACTATTTTTAAGGAAAAGAGAATTGAAACGTTTCTATAGGACATCAACTATTTTTAAGGAAAAGAGAATGAACACAAGAGTCTTAACCTAACCTGTTTCACAGTGAAATCCCTCTGTTTGAGAATCCCCCTCACTGTTGACTCATTGACACTGAAGTTGGCTGCCACTGTCTGCTTTGTTTTCCCACTGCCAGTTCTTTAACATCGATCAGCATCTTCCTCTTCTTCTTCTCTTCCCCTACCCTGTGAGTGGTGCAGGGAATGGGGGAATGGAAGGATGGGGTACCATGGTGAAAACACTAACAGACAGCTGTAGAAAGGAGTCAAGGTCATGCAATGCTTCATGCCAAACAACAATGCCCTGAAGTTTATCATTTAAGTCAGATATGATACTGATGGCCAATTAGAAATGAGCTTTTACATCTGAAGTTTCATAGCCAAAGAAAACAACTCTTTTGAGGAGCTATGTGTGGTGCCAGTGCATGCACGAGATATGGGTGTGTATTTATTTGTTTTATGCTGAGGCGAGCAATGTGAAGAGCACGTGTGCAATGTGGATGGAAGTTAAGATTTTGATGAGTGCACAATGTGGAAAAGCATGATCTGCAAGTTCACTATCTGGAAGGGGTGACTTTAAGATTAAATGTTCAAGTCAATGATGTACTATTAGAAAAATAACTGCATAAAAGTTTCAGAAAAATTTCTTTCATAAAATAATCATGATTATGAAATGAATGTGTATTGTGGCTGGTAATTTTCATTGAAAGAATGGATTCATATTATTTCTTAACTTTTTACAGTGACAGAATGGAGTCTATAGTAGACAGCAGCTTCAGTGGGGCTGAGGGTTCCCCTGATGTAATTCAAGATTATCATCATAATGTTGTAGGAGATACTCCAAAATCCCACAAGAGTCGTGTGTTTTCCCACCGACAACCACATCTTAACAGGTATGTATTGACTGTATTCTGGAGGTTTGTAATACTTTATATTCACAAATTCCCAGATTTTGGATCTACTGCACTTTTCATTTTAGACATCTTTTTTATTCCTAGAGATAACTGTAGGCTAGTGTGATCCACTGTTTATTTAAGCTTATTGTAGCTGTCATCCCATTCCCTTGATTATTACCCAAGACAGTTGCTGGTGGCACAATGGTCAGTGGACCAGTTTACAACTCTACACTGTCAAATTGCAAACATTGTGATTCTTGCTGTATAATACTGACTGTTTTCACAAGGTTCAGAAATTAAGCAAAAAGTCCAGTGTGATGTATGGTTAGAATGTTTGGATGTTCCTTTCATAATTTCCTGGAAAAGCTGCCTGGGGGGGTGAAAGAGTCACTGGATACCTCTTTCCATCAAGTTTGAAATAGTACTTCTCGTTGTGTGAAGTGAACTATTTTTGTAACCTTGTTATGTCAGGATAGTACCAACATCCTCCAGTTAGGACAAGGACATTTCCAGTTGCACAAGAAAGCTGCCCAGAAATTTGAATTAATAACGACATTTGATTTAAGGTAGTGCAGTTGAGTGAAGAGTATAGGGTAGAGAAACATGCTGTAGTTGATACTAGAAAAGCTAAAGAAATACTAGTAGTGTTGTGAAGTTTTGTTTTTGATGAAAAGGGTAGTGTAAGGAAAATTTGTAAAGTTCAAAAGGTGTTGGCTGAGAGAGCCGTGAAGTCATGTTTTGTAGATGCATTTTTGTGAGTGCCATAATTGAACACACTATGTTTTTGTAAGAGCCATAGGTTGTGGGAAGGAGGTAAATGTGTATTCATGTGCTTTACATACAGCCTTCAGATATTTTCTGACATTTTTGCTTTCTTCACTTATGAGAAATACACCAAAGTAAATTTCAGATATTTTTATTAGAGTGTATTTTCTGTTGTACACTGTACATTGTTAAAAATAGGAATTCCATTTAACAGCCTATAGTGAAATATCCCAGTGGTCTTCTGTACAATCAAGATTAAGCTAAGAATCTATGAGAGGGCTTTTGTACCCATTGCCATCTAACAAAACACCACAGAACAGGGGGAATACTCATGAGATATCAGGAGTAGCTTTCCCATAGTTACTGTGTATACTCATTGGAATAAAACAGGCAGGAGAGTGTTTTCATCAGTGCTCAACCACATGTCCTGGTCCCATCAGTGGCACACAGAGGAATTATTTATTGCTAAGAAACGTCTACTGAAACTTACCTGCGAGCCAGATGCAGTCATCAAAAGAGCCAGATCTGGCTTGCAAGCCATAGCTGCTGACCCCTGTGATGGATGATGTGTGTAGCAGTGTACCTGGGGTGTTTCCTTTTTGAATTGTTGTTTATGTTCTGTTAAGTTATAGAGTGTGTGGTGAAGGTCCAAGATTGCTAGTGCATATTGGTGATCACTAGATAAAGTGGTTAGATGAATGTCTGGCAGTGGGTAGTGCTGATAGATTTTGCCATTTTTGGACTTTTCTAACTCATACACAGGTGGTCTGTCTAGTATAAAGGATTCTGAGGGTTGAGTGTATATGAGATTCTGATTTTAAGGAAGGTTTTATTTTTATTCTATAATATTCAATATATTTAATTCACTTGTTGCACAAGACTTTCTACTCTCTCTTAGCTCTTTTCTGTCTACCTCTATATTGCAAGAGTTAACTAATATTCCCAATCATTTATCCCTTTTCTTAAGACTGGAATTGCTTCTGTATTTCCCATGATTCTAATTCTTTCAGGAGGAAGGTTTCAAGAGACTTTTCCTTTAGCTTGAATGATCTTTTTGGGAGACTGGTACTCTTGTTTTTTCCATAAAAAGTGCAAGAAATCTAATTTTTCAGCTTGGTATTGAAGAAAATTTTCTTTTTTTTTTTTCAGTAACAAAAAAGCACCTATTACAGTACTGGATTCTGAAGATGAGGATGATTCAAATATGGGTAAAAATGGTAGACTCTTGGACTCAAAGATAGGGGAAGAAGTCTCCATTGACTCATCAGATTGTATAATTAGTGAATCAGATGATGATGATGCAAATCCCATGCAGTATCTCCCTAAAAAGCCTCCAGTATCTCTGCTCACTCCAGGTGTTTCGTCTCATTTCTTACCCAATAGCAGTATGATCAGGAATGAAGATGGAAAAGTTGTGTCAAGTACTCCAACAAATGAATCCCAGGCTGATCCTGATATGTGGAATAACACCAGTCAAATCATCCCAACAGATGATGATCTTGATAGTCCCAGGTCTTCGTGTATCCAAAGAAATCCAAGGAATATTGCAGATATTGCTACAGATGCAAGCCCTGATGTAAATAAAGATCACAGGGACACCTTTAGAGATTGGAGAGATTCTCAGAATGTTCAGAAAACAAAGAAAAATGCTCAGAGCCTGAAAGAGGTGAAATCTGATATTGAGAGTGATGATGACAGTGATGAAGATATTGTAGGTTTACCTAGAAGGACCACAAAGATTATCATTAATAGTGACAGTGAAGATGAAAAGGATTCTCCTATCAGAAAGGAAAGAGATAAGGCAGTCTGTGTATCCCCAAACATTGAAGAAGATAATTTTGAACTACCAGATCTTACTGTTCCTAGCATCCATAATAGAAGAGAAAAGGATGGAACAGGGAATCTTTCAATGGATAGTGTCAAGGCTCTAACAAACCAAGAAAAGTATGGTCACAAGTACAAGATAAAGAAAAGTCCAGCTTCATCTGACAGAGAAATTTCAAGTTACAGCCTTGGTAATCAGTCTGGAAGTCTTCTGGAAGCATCAGGATCTTCTGTAGGCAACACCAGTGGACGTAACCTTTCATCTTTCAATTTGGCTGACATGACTGTAGCAGATATAAAACAAAAATTACAGGACAAAAAAGTTTGTAATGGTTTTGTTTCATTAGTTTGTTATATATTTTTGTATGAAAATAAGAATGCATTTTTGAGGCATTTATTTTAGTTTTTCGTTTAATAATGAAATGATTTCATATCCCTATATTATAAACCATGTGATGATTGATATTTGTCACAGCGGCTGCTGCCTCGAGTGGACACATCACTTCTACCAGATGGGGGAGCAAGAATTCGGAACCAGATACAAGAGCTGGAGGCAGCCTTGGCTAACTTAAGCGTGGAGAGTAATCAGGTAGTGTAGTGTACTAGGATGAATCTTGTTTCTTAACATGAAATGTTTGATTTGTATTGTGTGAATGATTGTTTTAGTTGCTTCTGCTACCACTGTTTTGGTCGAAGACGACCACTGCCTCATTCCTGCATTAGTTGAAAGATGGCTACTGTTGGTTAGTGTGGCCAGATGTGGTGCAGCGTGGGGGCAAGAGTGGCATGAAGGCTTGGAGTGCATAGGTGTAGTTTTGATAACTAGCAGGTTGTGGGGTTTTGAAGCAGATATTTGTGTTGACTCAGAACATATATTCTTGTACAGGTACCTCTTCATGCGTTCTTGAAGAGGGCGCACAAAACGAAAATGGCGTGAATTGAACTATATATATATATATATATATATATATATATATATATATATATATATATATATATATATATATATATATATACAGTGGTACCTCTTGATTGAAATTCATTAGTTCTTTTTGGCTGTTTGAATTGCAAAAATTAGAATTAGGAAGCAATTTTTACCATTGAAATTAATGTAAAAACATTTAATCTGTTCCAGTTTATTTTAGATAAAAAATACTACACTCAACCCCCAGTTATTTCGAGAAATTGGTCCCTTAACATGGCTGCAGTAGTTATAAACGCAATAGCCATTGTTAAGAAATAATGGGAAAAAATAAAATTGGTCCTGGCCCACCAGAGTGGCAACATGATTTAACATATTGGCACCTTGTCTTCCCCTCATCTCATCCTAATTCATAGGTGTTGTTCACATTTTGAGAGTATAAAGTAAACACAGACATAAAATGCATAAAAAAAACAGGCATAACAAAAGACTTATTTACTTTGGTGTGAAACTCCCGAGTCCAGTTGAAGATTAAACAGGCCTCCCCCAGGGTCCCCTTTTTTGACATTCCAGTCTGATGTATAGATAGGTTCATGTTATTGATTCACATTTATTAAGAAAAATGTATGTGTACTGTTATGAATCTCATTAATTTGATTTACATCTTACTTCAGAGTGAAAATAGTCTGAATTCTTCTGCCAACATCAGTGGATCATCTAGTAGTGATGTATCAGCTTGCAGTGCTGCAAGCAAAGAAATATCAACAGTATCCCCGGATACTTCACATAAAGTTATTTCTTCAGACATCACATCATTAGAAGAAAAACTAAGGAAGAAGAAGGTATATACTTTATTGCAGTGAAGGATTTCATGATTTTATTTAATGATTTCCTGGAAAAGATCACAACTCAGTCATGCGTAAGATATATAGCACTAGGATAACAGGATATACTTTCACATGAACTAATCTTTCATGAGATATTGTTGTACAAAGATAAGATTATGATACCTTCTGGAACTTTGAGCTTGCTTTCTCACTAAGATATGGTTTGAGACTTGGGGGATTGTGATTTTGAAAACACTGTCATCACATTCAGTGTGACCTAGTAGTTTGGCACTGCCACATCAAATTTGAAACAAGTGACTTTCCTCTCTTTTAGCATGATGCAGTGGTGTGGAGGTGCAACTTTGCCTCAGTCGTGAGACGCTTCTCACTTGTTAACGAGTGTTTTTTGCAATGTGGCAATCCCATTACTGTGTAACATGACATCTGCCTTTCTTTCATCCTCTCTTGCAGACAAAGCAGCTTGATTAGTGTTATGATAAACAAATGGTTTATCCATGCGAATAATCTGGTGGCGCACTGGCAGATTGGGGAGGATGATGGTGATGGGGGGGGGTGATGAGGGAGGAAGTGTAGTGACACAGTGATAGGCTGCTTTATTATTTTTTGCATGAATTCTGGTAAATGTGTTTGTGTTGCTGGAAACTTATGAATGTGCGAACCTCGCAAAAGTTGAGGGCCTATTCTACAGCCCTTGGAAGACTTCACACCCCTGGCCTGTTTTTCACTCTTGGTGATGAGGGGTTTCTAAGTAAAGCCATGCATGTGATATTATGCAGGGCCAGAGAGATCATAATTCTCTCCATCCTTTCTGACTACCCATTCATTTAGGTAATATTTTACGATTGCAAACAATCTGTTACACTGAAGTATCAGTCAGTGTGCAAGCAGAGGAAAACCAAGAAAACACTTTCACAGAAGCAGCTGAGTTATCTTATTTTTGTGCAGTGATTGCACTGTTGATTTAGGACAGTTAAACTTGCACATAATGTCACATGTTCTTGCACCACTGTTTATCATCTGAACCATTTCTTTGTTTTCCTGGAGTGTATATTTCCTGAGCTTCTTTTCCTTGCAATAATCACGCTTCTCTCGTCCACCACACTTTTCACCACGGTTTCCACCATGATTCCCACCACTACCACTCATAGAACTCATGTGCCTTGCTATAACAGTTTATTATACTTCCACTAGAATATTTTTATTAGAACACCAGAAGTAAATATGCTTCATACCACAACAAAATAGCAATATTGTTGTTGCCCAGCTACTTCCATGAGCAGACTGACCATAACCAACTGTTAATTGGCACTCTGATCTATGTGCAAGATGTAGCACCGCTAAATGGCAGAAGCTGGGAAATTTGAAATAGCTGCGAGATGCTAAATTAGCGAGACTATACTACGTGAGATGGCCATTCTTACTTTATTTGAATTAGGAATAATGGATTGAGATTTAGCTATAACACTTGTGTTGATAGGCTTCACTGTGATTTCCTTAATATGGGATGTTTCTAGATGAATGAGATCTCAAATGCTCTTTTTTGGTTTGTCAGAACATTTGATTGAACTTGTACCATGCAGCAACTGTCACAGTGATTGTATGTTTGTAAGCTCATTAGTGATTTGAACAGTGCAAAATGCTACTAGGGGTAAAGGGGAAGGGAGCAGAGGATGATCAACACAGCTGCATCTCACCCATGGCTGACACTTTCTGTGACTTTGAAAATAGTATCCAGGAAATTGTTGACAGTGACCCTTATCTTAAAAGAAGCTTAAAATTCTAACATGCCATTCAAAATGCAATCATTGCCTACAAACAGTTGTATCAAGAAAAAGTGTCAAGAATGACATAGTTTTCAAGCTGATGATCACTGGTAACACTGATGCATCGTGTGCTGCCATGGCTATGATAACAACATTGATAAATGAACAAGTTGGAAGTATATTTTTACAATAGTGCAGGGACTTAATTTTTGGTTGTAGGAATGTATCTCATTTTATGTCATGGAAATGTACAGTATGTTCTCAACATTCACGAGGGTTAGAGGATTGAGAACCTCATGAAAGTTGAAAATGTGTGAATGTTTGGTGCACATATTACATGTACACATACATAAGAATAATGTTTACTTAAGATAAAGATAGGGTTTCCTTTACGTAACAATGTTTTCTTCATCAAGTAAACCTATTAACTCATAAAACTCCCAAATAGTATGAAATATTGTACATGTTGTGGTTTAATAGCATAATAGATATATGTAGAAAAACAAAACATTCACTACTCGCATAAGTTTCGGTTGACTATTACTTGGGATGATGGAGGGAGGGTAGTAATGCAGTGATAGGCTGCTTTGTTATTTTTCACTTGAATTGTGGTAAATATGTTTTTGTTGAAAACTTATGAATGTGTGAACCTTGCAAAAGTGGAGCTCGTGAATGTTGAGTGTTTACTGTTTGGGAAAAATTGCTCCATTTACAAATTTTAAGTTTTCTGGGAACATAACTCATTCATAAATCAAGGGATAGGTGTACTAGTATTTTTTTACTCCTTTGATTTACCTTTAATTATTGAAGGAAAGTTAAAAACTAAAGTGATTTCAATAGAACAGCTTATCAAGGGTGAAGCGAATACAATCTTTCTTGTGCCATGTCCAAAGTTACTCAGTGGAAGATATTTCATTGTAGAGACTGGATCACATGATGAAAATAGTTGTAAAAAGTTCAAAGACAATGTGTCTATTGTGCTCAGCTCAAAAAGAAGAAAAGAAGCATATACAACTGTGATGTGTGTTAGCTAACACTGTGTGTGGTGTCATGCTTCAAACTGTATTCCATGGTAGCAGCATTGCCTAAAAATTAACAAGTGCTAAACAAATGGGAAAAATATGAAGAAAAGTGGAAGTTAATTACTTTCAGGTCCTGGACATTGTCTTTGCAATGGATGTGAGTAAGTCCAAACATTGATATGAATATATTGGTATACAGTATTACTGATCCAACTTCAGTAACATTTATATATTGATTTGTTTGTTCAGTTTTATGGCAGTCTGTATATAGATGTTAATCTGGAATGCCCATTTGCTGGGAAACTATATACAAATGAATAGATGAAAGTTGGCAGGGTGTATCTTTAGATGCCTTTTTATTTGGTAGTACATAAATCTGCCATGCCACTGGGAAGGATTGAATTAAAAAGTATTTATGTTCAATATATTTATATCTTTTGATGAGTTTGTAATAGAAGATTCTCTACAGATGGATTATAAGTTCAGCAATCCAAAACTCCTTCCTGATGGAGGAGAAAAATATTATGCAGAGATTCGGCAATTAGAGAAAGAAATTGCTAAGAAGAAAGGTATTGGTATGTACAGGTAAGATATGTTTTTTATGTTGCATTGTAAAGATATATGGTTGATGAGTGTATAGATATTTACTTGGAAGCATGATTGTATGGTGAAATGATTAATTTTTAATGAAACCAATAGATGATAGAATGGTTCAGAATAGGAGAGGACCCAAACTATCAAGTTTTCAGTTTTTGGCAGCTTGTTTAATTCAGGTGAGGATTAGCCTTGTCTCGCAGTACTGAGTAGTCTATCTCTAAACACTGTATTATGATGTTTCTATTGACTTGCTATTCTTTTACTCCTTTCAATATTTTTCTTTTATTTTACTATGGTGTTTCTAAAGTTACTTGAGTTTATTCAACCAACATATAGATATATAGAGCAAAATATAGTCATCTGATATACCAAACTCTTTCACTTTTAGAAAGTTTGATATTGCACAAAAACCTTGATATACATTTCGTCTTGCCTCTGCAGCAGTTAGTGCTTTACATGGAAAGTGTAGAGCAATTTTTTCTGTTTTCTTTTTAAGAAAAAAGATAATTGGCTGAAACTGAAATAACCATAGGGTGCTGCATTACTTTCATCACTGTGTCCCTAAGCTTCATCTTACCATAGAGTGAACATGGTATGCTTTTAGACTGAAAATTAACTCATCAAGATGGCCACTCTCCATTGGCCAATATTGTTAGGTCTCTATGACATTGAAAACATAAACGTAGAAGAGTTGCTTCTTATTGTTTGATTGGCAATAGACAAACTCATTATCAAACATGAAAATAATATAATTTACAGGGCTTCATATGTTCATGGTTTCTGTAGTCTATTTTGTAGCCTAGAGGAAAAAATATACTGACTTTGAATTATCAATTGAGGAATAAAGTAATTTTGTCCTAGGAATAGAGAGGGTATAAAAACATATATTGCATGTATATTTGTGGTGGCAGTAATAATGGTTAAAGGATTAGTAACTGTAGCAGCATTTGTATAACTCGAGAAGCAGTAAGATAGTTATAGTCATAGTAACTGATAGAAATGGTAGCAGCAGCAGCAGCAGCAGGTGTACTAACATTAGAAATCAGTATTATAGCAAAACCAAATTGTACTGACACATAGGGTAGATCTGATAATCTGTGTGACATTGCCATATCTCTCATTGCTTCAGAGGATATAGAATAACAGCTCTTCTTAATTCAATTTCATGCATGACTTCGCTAAAAAGAAAAAACTTGATTCCTTGATACCGAGACCTTAACCCTGGTGGAGGTGGTGTAGCGTCAGGGTGAGTGTTTCAGGCAGAGTATCACTATCACTCGGTGCCATGAAGTCGAGGTGATCCTCATGACAATATCGGATATGAATACAAAGATGATATCCAGTATAGAGGGCAGTAGAGGGGTAAAAACATCAATATTGTGGTGAAAGCAAAACACATGAAAAGAATCATAGAGGCAATGAAATTATTTTTGCTAAAGGCATGGGAGACAAGTCAGAAAGAACAATGAAATGAATAGAAACTACACTGTAGGAACACACAGGATCCATGAGCTAAAGAAAGAAGCTAAAGAAAGCATGGTTTTGTAATAAAGAGTGAAGTTTTGCTTGGAATACTTAAAATACAGCAGTAGTTGAGGTAAATTGATCCATGACAATTTCTGAGAGTAACAGCTGCTTCTTCTTGTGACCACAACTCTTGGCAATTCGTGCAGATGAATTTTCCTCTTCATCTTTTGCTGCATTTTTTATATTCCATGCAAAACTTCACTTTTTGGATTATAAAACCATAATGTCTTGGAAGTAATCCTAGTAAACAGTTGATATCTGCCAAGTACTAAGAGTAACGGCCACTTCTTCTTCTTGTGACCATTACTCTTGGCAATGATGATGGGTACAGATGAATTTTGCTTCCTCATCTTCTGCTGTACTTTTGGTATTCTATGCAAAACTTTACTCTTTGCATTACAAAACCATGCTTTCTTGGAGGTAAAACTTGTAAACAGTTGATAAAAATGTTAGTTTGTGAACATAAATGTATATATATAAGACAGTATTGTATGGCAAAATCTACAGAAGCCACCATACTGAAAAACAAGGAAGCCATTAAGGTAGATGATATGGTGATGGATGTGAAAAAGGAACTTGAGCAATCTGCAGCAGTGGAAGAAATGGGAAAAAATATTATAAAAAAGTTACATTGGAATTTTTGTAAACTTGAGGTTTTGCTAAGTTATAATGAATTACCTGATTTATAGGTATCGATAGTCAAATTTTTTAATATTCAAATGGCCATCTGGAGTGAATGGACTTTTGAGTATTGAGTTTCCACTGTAATGGTTAAATATCAGACTTGAGATGTTCATATCTTTGAATTTGTGAACAGTGTCCATTGATGCTTACTTTGATTAAGCACGAAAGCTGGATAACAAACATGTGTCGAGTAAGAAAAAAATGGAGGCTGCAGGCGTTACAGGTCCCATGTTAGGATACTTCTTCAGAGCTTTCATAATTTCTTACAAACTTCTCTTTATATGTATTTTTGAGTAGTTTTCATCCCTGGTGTCACAGACATTTATTTTCCTGATAGAGATCACAGTGGGGGCAAGAATATCCTGGCACCAAATAATGTCCTCCTGCAGCTGAATGAATGTAATAAAAGATGCCACTATTGGTGACAAGATGACAGTCACTGGCATCTCGTGTAGTGATATCTAACTACCAGTACTGGCGTCAAGATTGGTGGTTAGATGTTAGTAAAGTTGCCTGTATTATACCATCTTGAGGTTCTCCTTTGTTCTCCTTCCTCCTTTGTAAAGAATGGTAAAGCTCTCTTCTGGTGTCCTAAGAGAGTTCCTCACTTAGCAACCAATTCAGTTAATGGCCTTGTCATTGGGACGGAACCTGGTCGACAAGTGAGGAAAGGGTGTAGTTAATAAGATGTACTTCTTAGAAAAGGGCAGTCTGTGGGGAGTATAAGTGTGAATTAACTTTTTGTTGAATGTGATTTTAATGAGATGGGGAGTTCATACTTATTATGTAGGTAATAGACTTTATTTCATAGAAATGGGAAGTCTATGGAGAACATCAGTGTGAGTTCACATTTTTTTTAATGTGACCTTGACCTAACCTAAAATCTTATGCAACTGACTTGTACCTTTTGTGATTCCTTTTCTATATGTAAACCTTATTAAAAAACTTTAGGAATGAAGATTTCAAAGATATATCAATTTTGACAGGTACCTACCTCAAGTTCCTGAGAAGCAGCAGCTTGTGGGCTCTGATAAACCTACTCCATTGGTTGAAGATTCCAAACTTGCAGAAACAAAGAAGAAACTTCGTGAGCTTCAGGTTTGACAATATTTCATACTTTAGTTTATAAAGTCAGTGTTGAAAACTGGAACATGTCATCTGCTGTATAATATATACTGCTGTCTATGTGTGTGTGTGTGTCTGTGTGTGTGTTTGTGTGTATTTACCTAGTTGTATTATACAGGATTCGAGTGGGGCTCATAGTGTCCTGTCTCCATATCTCCACATACCTAACATTTCCCTTAATTCATGTATGTTTTTTGCTTGCTGTAACAACCTCCTCCTTTTATCCATTCCAAATATCCACCGTTCTATGTGGAAAAATACTTTTTAATGTCTTTTAAATACTGACTCTTCTTGATTTTCTTTGAGTGTCCTCTTGTTTGTTGAGTTTCTTCCTTCATCATCACCAGGTCCTGCTTGTCCAGCTTTTCAATGCCATTTATTATCTTGTCTAGATTTATAAGATCTCCTCTCTCCTTTTTATTCTGTAGAGTTGGTAGTCCCATTTCTTTTAACTTATCTTTATACATTAGATCTCTTAGTTCTGGTACCACTTTTGTGGCTACTCTTTGGATCCTTTCCAATTTCCTTATATTTTTTTTCATGTTTGGTGACCTCGCCACTGCTGCATATTCCAACCTTGGACATATCATACTGGTTAGAATTTTTCTTATCATATCCTTATCCATATAATGGAAAGCCACCATAATTTTGGTTAATAACTAGTAGGTTGATCCAGAGAGTTGGCATATGTGCCATTCTGAGCTCAGTGTATCTTGTACCACCACACTCAGATCTTTTCCTCCATGCTCATCAATATTACTTCCTGTCCCATCTTGTAATCCCATTCTGGCATTTCTTTGCATTGAAACCCAATTTCCACCTCTACCTCCATTCATGGATCTTGTCTATATCCCATTGTAACTTATGACAGCCATCAAGGCTGTTAACAACTTTTATTTGCAAACAGGTTCATGTAGCTGGTCACACTGCAACACTGCACTGCATGTTATTCCTTACATTCCCGTAGTGTCCAGCCTGACACTCCATCCAGTCCCATTGCTTTCCTTATATCCAAACTTCCCAACAATCTGCCAACATCTTGCTTCTACACCATGACTTCTTGGAATCCCTCTTGCACCTCTGCCATGTTTGGCTCTGTAAAAGCATCCTCTTCTGTGAATACACATTTGAACTCTAATAATTCCACTCAGCTCTTCTGTTGTTGGATGTATTTTCTCTCCCTTTACTATCTTATCTATGGTCTCTTTACACTTCAACTTTCCATTAACCCGTCCAATCCCACCGTCACCCATTGCGTGCCGCCTGATAGTGTTCCTAGAATCCCGCAGCACGCATTGTGTGCTGGCTGTAGAAATGTTTTGAAATTTCTAGAGTTTTCACGTCTGGTGTGCATTTCACGCCTCGGTTAGATACATGATATGAAGGTGGGGCTAACACAGTGATATATAGTAATATGGGTGGTGGCAAGTATGTGGCTGCCTTGAGAAGGGGAGGAGGAGGGCTAATATGGGTGACCTGCTGCCTGTGTAAACTGCACTGCTATACGGATCTGCCAAACATATAAGGAAATCATTTGAGTACTTTTATTGTATTTTCCTTACTATTAGGTAATTTTCAATAATTCTAAGCAAAAATAAGTTTTCCAAAAGTGGCCAGGATTAAACGGTTGGTGGGTATGTCGCTGGGCGGGATGGGACGGGTTCATATACCTATAGAAGAGCTTAGGTGTTTGCTACTCCTTATTCTATATTTTGGCACATACGTTTCCACACCTTCATTACACATCCTTACGAATGTTTCATATTTCTCTTTTACTTTTGTCAGTCTTGTCTTTATGAAAAAAGTGATTATATTTCCATAGATACCATTTGTACCCTATCTATCTATCTATCTATCTATCTATATATATATATATATATATATATATATATATATATATATATATATATATATATATATATATATATATATATATATAGACTCTCTCTCTCTCTCTCTCTCTCTCTCTCTCTCTCTCTCTCTCTCTCTCTCTCTCTCTCTCTCTCTCACACACACACACACACACACACACACACACACACACACACACATTAATTGAAGGGTATTATGTACTCAAGTTAAGATGTTTCATCTACAGCGAATATACCGGTCATCAAACATCAGGCAGTTGGAAGATGGGGGGAAAAGACTTCGACAGCGGATTACTGATTTGGAAAAGGAGGTGATGCTTCTAGAATTCAAAAATAATGCAAAACCCAAACCTGAAGTAATTTTAGGTTAGTAAGACATTCTTGCTTTCTTGAGTGATGCACATGTTGTGTCATGTGACATATGCAGGTGGTGTAATACATTCGTGTTATTAATTCTGTATTTGTTATTCTCACAGTCGAACCGCCTCACCCTTACAAGCAGTCACATGTGCCAAATCATAAAGAGTTAAAACTTACCACTAATGGCTCAAAGATGGATTTTAAGCAGCATCTGTCTCAAGATGTCCTTAATGCTATGTATGCTGCTGATAAGGATTTTGGAAAACACAACTATGGAGGAAAGGTATCTTATGGTAAGTATTATTTTTATTTGGAAAACACAAATTTTTCTAAATATTTCAGAGGTAATTTCATAGATCATGAAATTTTTTGGTACAGCTTTGCTTTTACCAGACATTTAAAAGGGAGAGATAAAGGTTTCTTGCTTGTTTTAGCTGTACTAAATTATACAAAGGATACTTTAAAAATCTTAGTTTCAAATTCTGTAGGAAAGCACATGAGATCAGGAAGAGCTTGTGGAACAGGATATGAAGATGCAAGGAAAATGCTAAGGTAATCTGTGAATAGGAAAATAAGAGTATGATAGAAAGTTATGGAGAATAAAGATGGGAAGATATAGGTTTAAATAGGAAGTAAGTAAAGTAAGCTGAAAGAATAGTACCATTATTTTTTCATATTATAAAGGATGACCAAAAGACACAGTGAGGGAAATTAGAATGTCTTATTCAACACCTTCATGTTCATAATGAGACAAGAGGATCTTATGAAGAGGATCTTACCCTATACTCACTGCACTCTAAAGTGGCCATTATTGTGTGACCATGAGCTTAGCCTGGTATTCCCCACATCACAGGCTCTCCCTCTTGTTCAACTCCACTCCACCTCCTTACCCTCTGTCTCTCTCCCTGTGTATACATTGATATATTTTCAAAATAATTTCTGTAACAGAACACAATTGTAAACAATGCCTCAAGTCTTGATATGTACCCCCATTTATATCAACTACACATGTATTTAGTACTTTTCACACCACCTAATTTTTTATTCATTCATTGTTTGTTTTCCTTGTAACAAAGTGTAATATGTAGATAGTTTTTAAATTCAATGTACACTCTACAACTTCTTCAGTAAATTACATTTACAAAATTAATTATTCCTTTAACTTTCACATTGCCTGGTTTTTCTAGCTCGACATAGGGAGATGGTGAGAGTTACAACTGATGCTGTTGAAAGTTTGCATGATGCTTTGCTGTCATGTCCTGATGTTGAAGTGACCAAAGAACAACAACCATCTTGCTTAAAGGTAGCTCTCATGGATCACCAGTGTCGAGGGCTGGCCTGGCTTCTATGGAGGGAGTCACAATTGCCTCCTGGTGGCATACTTGGTGAGTCTCGTCAGAAAATCATGACCTCTGTATTCATTCTAGTTGATTGGATGTCCATTTCTCCACTCCCATGTTGCCACTACTGCTAAAAAATAACATGAGTTTTGATGATACAATATTTATTGTGTATTTTTACAAAAAATATGTCAAGGTTTCTTGAAAGTCTCTTCGAAGGCCATAGTGAAAACATGTTAACTTAAATATAGCCACTGTTTGGGTGAGGGTGGAAGGTGGGACAGTTAGGGTGTAATGGAAACTATGCAGTATTTAGGCAGTAAGAAATGTACTTCAGAGGTGGGGAACCTGTGGCCTCGGGGCTGTATAAGGCCTGCAGGATCACTTGATCAGATCTGTAACACTGATGAAAACTGGTATTTCATAAAATCATGTCAGGAGTGAATAAAATATGATATATTCATATTATGTACTGGGCTATATGTCACTTGAATTATTCAATTTACTGTATTTGACGGCATATAAGATGCACCCACATTTCAGTAGGTCAGATTCAGGAGAAAAGTTTTTAGTTTAATTAAGCATATATTGTTAAAACATTCTTGCTGTACATTACATAAGCAGAAACATAGCTGTATAAAAGCAATCTAGCAGTACAGGGAAGCAATAAGCATTCACAAGACATCTCAATAGCAGGAAATAATAATAATAATGATAATGACAATAATAGTAGTGATAATAATAAGAAGAAAACTTTGGACATGAAAATAAAGCCAGCAGTGCATAAAGCAAGAAGTAAGGTAAAGTATAATCCTTTTTACTAAAGCATTTTGCCTCTACACTTAAATATACCAGTAAACATAAGGAAAAGGGGAAACACTTAAATCATCTTCAAGCCCAGAAAAGTCATCATAATCTACCACTTTTAATTTGAAGGAGATTGTATAGCTGGCTCTTTTTCCTCCTGCTGCCATGATGGTGAGGGTGTTGCTGTTTTTTTTTTTTTTTGTTATGATTATGAACTTGTACCAAGATGTCTAACCTATATCATACATCTTGCAACGCTGGCAACGATCATACTATAGTTTTATTCCCCGCCAACAGATGACATTACCAGTAAGTCAGAGCCTCGGCCAGCTGATGTTTATAAATGAGAGTCATTTCAGATTAGATTGTTTTCATTTTTATAAATTTATTTTCAAAGCACTGGTAATAATACAGTAATACCAGCAGTAAAATAAGCATGCATGGAGTTTAATGATAATAATGATGATGATGATAATAGTAGTATTAGTAATAATTATACCATAGTTTTATTCCTCACCAACAGATTACAGTACCACCGGTAAGTCAGAGCGCCGATCAGCTGATGTTTATAAACGCAATTCACAACATTTCAGATTGGATTCCTTTAATTTTTACGAATTATTTTCAAAGTACCGGTAATAATACAGTAATACCAGCAATAGAATAAGGATTCATGGAGTTTAGGATAGGTAAAAGTACTGAGTGTAAGCTGGGTTAGTGAGCATCAGAGAGAAGATTAGCCTAGGCTTACTTGAGGTCTCAAACTTCACCTATGATCTATAAGATGCAGGGCAATTTTTGGAGCCAAAATTTTTGAAAAAAAGTGCATCTTATATGCCATCAAATGTGGTAGTTATCATTCAGCTCAGAATGTAGTAGCATCTTGAATACACATTGTAAATTAGTAATATACATTTTATGAGTCTCTATGTCAGGCATTGCTCCAAGCATCTACCAAGGAAAGTGCACCATATTGTCAAACAGCCAAAACCCATGCCTTCCACACGTATCACATTATCATGGGCTCTCTGCTAGGCTGGCATGATGTGGCCTAAAGATCAGCTAGTACATGTACACCAGGTCTGGGATCGTGGGCTCTTGGTAAATACTAGTTAAGTTGTCAGTTGGTTGTGTGGTTGTTTATTTGCCTTACCACTGATAAGTTGTTTTATTGGAATCAGTTAGTTTTATATCAAATCATTGAATATCAGGATTTATAAAAGTTTGCTATTTAATTTCCTAGTATGGCAGTAAATCCCATTAACTGTTGAACTGAGGAAGTTAAGTTAAAAATGCAAAAAAAAAAAAAAGGGGGGGGGGATTTTCCTTTTATGGCCCTTACCCTGTCATAAAAATATTCAAGTTGACCTCGACAATACAAGGTTCCCCACCCCTGATTTACCTTGTTGTACATTATATGGTTCAAACGGGGCTGATAATGTCATGTCTCTATATCTATATTGATTTAACTTTTCTTTAGATATGTATTTACCTAGTTGTAGTTTTACAGGGCCTGGGTATTTTGCTTGTGTGGCCCCATCTCCATATCTACAATTGTCCAACTTTTCTTTAAAGCTATGCACACTCCTTGCTGACACGACATCTTCACTCAGGCTATTCCATGCCTCGATGCTTCTTTGTGGAAAGTTGAATTTTTTCACGTCGTTGAAGTATCTTTCTATCCCCAACTTTTTACTATGATACCTTATGCCTCTATTGGTGCCTTCATCTCTTAGTAACAGCTCTTCATTATCTACTACATCCATCTCATTCATTAGTTTGTAGACTTGTATTAGGTCCCCACTCTCTCTTCTCTGCTCCAGTGTTGGTAGATTCAAAACCCTCATTCTCTCCTCGTATGTCATCCCTATTAGCTCTGGTACTATTTATGTTGCCAACTTTTGCAGTCTCTCCAATTTCTGTACATGTTTTTGTATGGGGACCACACAACCCCTGCACACTTTAATCTGGGTCTGATCACAGTGGATATCAATTTCCTCACCATATCTTTATCCATGTAATGGAGAGCCAATTCGATATTTCTTACCAAATATTTTGTCCACATGACTATCCTGTTGACAGCTTGGTGCAAACTCCATCCCTGTCTATTAAACACTAATGAAAGTTGCCAGCTCATCTATTTGTATGTTGTCAGACTCGGATTCATAAAAATAAGTTATATTTGATAAGTTTTTGTTTATTTAAAACATATACCCATTGAACTTCATATTTGCATGTGCTGTTATTATCAATATAAAGATTTTACTTTCCTTTTTATGCTTTTGAATATTATTTATCTTATAAAAGAAGGTAACGACTCACTGGTGCCTGACTTGCTTCAGGACCAGTACAGGACTGGACAGGACAAGCAGAGTTGATGCTTGTCCTGTGCAAGTAGATCACATTTTTTAATACAGATAATTTTGATTTAAATCATGTTTTTTTTTTTACTTTGATGTAAATGAATTTAAATCTGTTGATTTAAACTTTACACTGCCAGAACAAAAAATGAGATTTTTCATGGGTGCTGGAACTTTTTTTCATTTTTAGAGGGAAAGTAAGATCTTATACATGGGGTCACAGGTGCTCAGAAGTTATTTTCAATTTTGGAAATTGTGGAAAAACCCCATCATTTCACAATATCACCATCAATAGGATCAACCTAATCATTATCACCAATATTGACCAATATGATATTCACAGATTCAAATATTGGTACTATGGACCTCCCTTTAATGAATTTTGGAAGCAGTGAACAATATCAAGAGCAGTCAGCTGAATTTGAAAGTCAGAAGACTTTGTTTACATCATTGTGATAATACATAGCTCATTGCTCTTGGTTTTTACCTTATTTTTTATAATCATGATATCGGGAGGAAAGCAGAAAAGAGAAAAGAGTAAATTTTATGTAAGGACAGAAGCTTGAGTTCATAAAAAGTTAGAAACACAAAAAAATGTTGCGTACAGGTGTTTTGCACTCGGTTAGGGTGGTGTGCTCGATTGAAAATAAAGTATTGTATTTGTTCCTCTGTCTTTTGTAAAGTAAATGTTGATGTTAGGCACTACTAATGTAACCTAACCCTGTTGTCGGTAGTCAAGGATGATTGGTTTTATCAAACTGATGTTCCCCTTTTTAGTCTTTAGTTCCAGGTATGAGTTTACTAATTTCACTGTGTTACAAAAAGCTACATAGATTATGATGGAATGCTTCAAAATATATGTGATGCAGTCTTGTCTATTGCTTAGGAGTGTGGGTGTATTTGATGCAGTCCATTGGCATTTGGTGCAGTGCATACTGTAGGAAGTCCCCTGCATCCGGATATCTAGTGTGCTTTCAGGATTGGAGTGAGTGTGGGATAAAGAAGTTTCATTATGAAATTGCTGGGCTAAACTGGTGTATGGTGTTGGGTCTTGCTATGGATTTGTGTGGCCAGCTGTGCTGTGTCTGCACTCCATGAGTGTATAGTGAAGGACATTGCTCAACTAAGCAATTAAGACCATGGAATAATTACTCTTGTCCATGCATTGATCCCTTGTATGATAGAATAATGATCTCTGTTTTGGCATTAATCACATACTCTTTCAGGTGGTCTCCATTTTTCTTATTTGTACGTATATGGACTTCTTAAGTAGATTATCTTTTATATACTCCTGTACATACTAATTAATTTCTTCTTGAACATTTCATGCATAGCAATGTAAAAAAAAGAGTTATGCAAATACCTAACATGGTTATATATTTCAGCTGATGACATGGGCCTTGGGAAAACTTTAACTATGATTTCCTTGATATTGCGACACCAAGAACTGGTTAGTGAGGGGATCCTTGCTGATGATTTCTCATCCCTTAAAGAAGAGCAAGATAGTGGAGAAGAGGATACAGGTGGATGGATCTCAAAAAAATATGGAGGTACAGTTGTTTGAAATGTTGATTGTGTTTGTGATGGGACACACTGCCTTTGAAAGAATAGCAATGGCACATATGACATCTCTAGACACTGCCTTTGAAAGAGTAGCAATGGCACATATGACATCTCTAGAACCAAAAGGGAATTTGTGTCAGTTTATTTGTTTTGAGTTGGGCCCAGATATGAAATGCATATCCATTTTTATTTAATAACATAGTCAACAGTACAAGATTTGATGATCCACACACACACACACACACACACACACACACACACACACACACACACACACACACTTATTATCTCAGCCCTACCCGAAGATCGGTCTACATGAGCTCTGAGCTCGCTCCGTAGGGAAAGGCTGGGTGGGTGACCAGCAGGCGACTAAGGTGAATAACACACACACACACACACACACACACACACACACACACACACACACACACACACCTTGCACAGACCAGACATGCTTGCCTTCGCTCCAGCAGCTGTTGGCGGATTATTCGGGGGGGCGATATGTATTGTCACCGTCTCCATAATTGTTAGTTACAAAAAGTGGTAGTGACAGTGTGGTGAATCCCCAAAGAGAAGGGAAACAAGCAAAAGAAAAATATGGAGTCGAACAGAACTGGTTTGTTTACACCAAAAGGGGCGCTTTTCTTGGACAAGGATTTCTCTGGGTTCAAAGAGGAAGATACTGAGATTAACACGAAGATGTGGCAGAGGAGGGTGTTACACCTTGAAAATGAAATGGAGAAATTCAAAGTGATGGAAGGAATACAGAAATGACAAGGTAATGAGATAAAGATACTGAAAACCGAAAATGATGAGCTGAAAAATAGGTGTAAGGAATTAGAGTCAAAGGTAGAGGCCTGTAATGAGAAAGTGAAAGGAGGCGCAGAAGCAGTGATCAATCTAAATGAATGACAAGAAAGACAAAGAAGCAAGGAAGGAACTTCAAGGAAATAAGTTACAATTTGAGAAGAAAGTAGAGGTACTAGTAAAACAACTGAGTGAAAAAGGAACCACCCAAGGAGAAGGCACAAGTTTCAGAAAATAGTTGAAGAACAACTGAATGAGGCTAGAATAACTGAAAAAATAGTGAATTAAGAGCAAAGAGTCCATAGTAAGAGAAACTGTAGATAAGAAGAATTGCATAATTGTATTTGGTTTGAAGGAAACTAAGGAGGTGAACAAGACAAAAAGGAACGTAGAGCTGAGTGAAGTTATAAGTAAAGTGTTAGAGAAAGTGCAAGAGGAAAATAGATGCCTAAAGAATGAGGTGGAAGAGATTCAAAGGTGAAGGCTTCAGGCCAATAAGGATTAAGTTTAAGTCCCAGAAAGACGCAGAGAAAGCTCTGGCAGGGGCCTGGAGACTGGCAGGGGAGGCAGCTCTTAAGAATGTGTGGCTGAGAAGAGACCTAAATGAACAAGAGAGAGAAGAGTGAACTAATCTGAGGGAGGAAGTAAAGACAAAAAACGAGGAGAGGACAGAAGAGCAGAAGAAAATCTTCTACTGGAGAATATTAGACATGAGAATAAGGAAGTGGTATCTGAACAAGAAAGAGAACAAGCAGACAAACTAAAGAAGAGAAAGGGAGTTTGGAAAGTGGCATATACTAACATCAATGGCATCATCTCCAGCTTAAGGAATTTAAATGTTTATTTAGTGAAGAAAGCACCCGATATAATGGGACTCACAGAGATAAAGCTGTATGAGGAACTTCAAGAAGTGAAGAACATAGGACAAAATATGTACAATATATGGAAAAGAAGTAGACCAAATAAGAAAGGTAGAGAGTGATGTTTATGGTAAAGAAAAGCTTTAAAGTGATGGAAATAGAATATGGTGATGGATCAGCAGAGGTTTTGAAAATCAGCGTGGAAAATAGACTGGGTAACAGGCATCAATTTATAGTGACCTACGTACCACCTAAGACTAATGCCTGGTCTAATGATGAATGTGAAGAAATGATAAAAATCACAGAGAATTGCCTAAAAAAATGCTAAAAGGAAATAAAGTGGTTATGATGGGAGACTTTAATTGTAAGGAGGTATGCTGGGAGGAATGGTATACCAATGGATCGAAATCTTCATTGGGAAATAAGTTACTAAAATTGGCAATGGACAACGCTCTAACACAGTGGATAAGTGGTGATACCAGATTCAGCAATGAAGGAGAAACATCAAGGCTAGACCTGGTGTTCAGTAAAAAACCGGAAGGAATTGAAGACATTAACATAGGATGCCCAGCAGCCAAAAGTGATCATGCTACCTTAGAATTAAATGTTGTTGAGGAAGTAGAAAATAAAAGAAAGGAAGAACACCGTGCAGAAAAATTAAACTACAGCAAGACAGATTTTGAAAATATGAAATTCTTTTCAAGAAGAGAGATGGAGCAAATTTTATGAGGCCACAAATGTACATAAAAAATGGGAAGAATTCCTTAAAATTTACAAGGAGGCAGAAGAGAAATTTGTGCCTAAAAGGAGGAAAAGGACAACAGGTGAAAAAGAATGGTTCAACTTAAGATGTGAGACGGCAAGAAGGAAAAAAGAAGATTCGTGGAACAAGTGGAGAAGAAGTAGAACAAACCTTTGGAATAATTACAAGCAAGCAAGAAATTATTATGTGATGGTCCTTAGAGAAGAACAAAGACAGTTTGAGAAAGGCATAATTGACAGATGCAAGAATGAACCCAAACTTTTCTATAGATTTGTAAATGGAAAATTGAAAAGAAAAACCAGATTAGATAAATTAAGGGTAGATGGAGTGATTTATGAAGACCCGAAAGCGATGGCAGATGTAATGAATAGGAGCTTCAATGAGGTTTTTACGAGAGAAAAAGAATTTGTGAGACCACGGGATGTGCAAGATCAAGGGAGAATAGAAGACTTTCAAGTGACTATGCAGGAAATAAATAATATACTCAAAAGTTTAGACGGGAGGAAAGCTACGAGATGGAGTGTCAAGGTGGATACTGAAAGAGTGCAGGGATGAACTGAAAGATAAATTACACAGCATAATATATACCTCCATATATCCTGGAATAGTTCCACAGGACTGGAAAAGGGCAGACATTGCTCCCCTGTTTAAGGGAAGAAATGCTGAAAATCCATCAAATTACAGACCGGTGTCATTGATTAGCGTGGCTGCTGAAATTTGTGAAAAGATAATAAAAGATAAATGGACCAAGTTTCTGGAAGGTAATAGAATCCTCACAAACTGTCGGTTTGGGTTTAGAAAAGGCAGATCTTATATAACTAATTTATTATGTTATTATTCAAGAGTGATTGATACAATACAGGAAAGGAATGGTTGGGTAGACGGCATTTATTTAGATCTAAAGAAAGCGTTTGATAAGGTACCACACAATAGATTTCTGTGGAAACTGGAAAAAATTGGAGGTATGAATGGGAAGTTAATGAAATGGATGAAGAATTTTTGGAAAACTGAGAGGTACGAACTGTAATAAGGGACCAGCCATCAATGTGGAGCCCAGTTTTAAGTGGGGTCCCACAAGGACCAGTGTTAGCACCAATTATGTTTGCAGTTTATATTAATGATATGGTAGGAAATGTAACCAGTTATGTGAGTCTTTGCTGACGATGCTAAATTTTTGAGAAAAGTGAAGGATATGGAGGACTATAAAGAACTGCAGAGAGAACTAGATAAGGTATGTGAATGGAGTAACCAATGGCAGATGGAATTTAATTTTGGGAAGTGCAAAAAGATGGAGTTTGGAAAAAGCAACTGAAGGTGCACCTATAACTATAAAATGAAAAATGAAATTATAAGTATCCTCAGAAGAAAAAGATTTAGGAGTAATATTTACTGAGGATTTATCACCAGAACATCATATTAATAAGATTGTAAGTGAAACGCTCTACCTACTAAGAAACATAAGAACATTGTTTACACATTTAGATAAAGAAATGATGAGGAAGATATTACATCTATGGTAAGACTGAGGCTGGAATATGCAGCAGTGATCTGAGAAGAAACATATAAGGAAGCTGGAACGTGTGCAGAGACAGAGCAGCAACGAAGATGATACCAGAATTGCAAGATTTGCCTTATGAGGAAAGACTAGCTAGGATGGACCTCACAACATTGGAAGAGAGAAGAGAAACAGAAGACTTATATAAACTGAACATGAGAGAAACAAGAGGTCATGGAAGAAAATTAAAAGCAGCTACCTGCAGAAGAGACATAAAAAAGTATAGTTTCCCACACAGAAGCATTGAGGCATGGAATGGTCTGGAAGAGGAGGTGGTGTGTGCCAGAAATATTCATATTTTTAAGGAAAAGTTGGATAAATATAGTTATGGAGACGGGACAGTACGAGCTTAGCTTCCTTCCTTGTATGTCACAACTAGGTAAATACACACACACCATGTAGTGTAGTGGTTAGCACCCTCATCTCACAACTGAGAGGGCCCTGATTTGAGTCCTGGGCTCAGTGAGGCATATGGGCAAGCCCCTTAATTAATGTGTATCTAGCCCTTGTTTATCTAGCAGCAAGTAGATATGGGATGTAACTTGAGGGGTTGTGGCATAAATTTTATAAAACGCATAAAACAAACTTCCATAAAAAGGGAGGTACCTGTATTCACCAAAAAAACATATTAAAGGTAAAGCAAATACCTCTTTATTCAAAAGCTATTAGAATACTTGGATATTTCACTATTCTATTTAAGCAAATACCCCTTTATTCGAAAGCTATTAGAAAACTTTAATAGAATAGTCAAATTCACAAGAATGAAAGATGTGTCAAGTCTGTGGAGATTGACAGCTGCTATAATTATGTTGAATGCATTTGATAATCTTACTCATCAATTAACTCCATATTTCCTGTTATAGAATTAAGCTGATTATGTGGAAGGGGCACAGCTTTATCAGTGTAAAGGATGAGGTTTCTTGGTGTAAAAATTGTTCCTTTAAACTCATTCAAATAATTATGATGGAATTGTTTTGCAGGTGGATCAAAATTCTCTTTAGTTCCATCCAGGGGAACATTAGTGGTGTGTCCTGCTTCCTTGTTGGGGCAGTGGGAAGGTGAGGTTAAGCGACATGTGCAGAGAGGCAACTTGAAGATACTTGTGTACCACGGCAATGCTAGAGATCTTAATGTGAAAAGGTGAGATTAGTGGTTAACTGTCTGTAAATGTTGGATTTAAAAAAAAAATTTGTCCATAGAGGATTTTTTAATTATGATTGCCAACTTCAGACCTCTACCTTCATATTTGTAATCAAAATGGGGAGTTTTCAGAACTAGTGAGTGTCATCCATCTCACAAATCAAAAGCACTATCAAATAACCTTACAGTGCCATACTTTGCTGGGCTGGCTGAAGAGGCTGGACAACCTCATCTTTCTTGCATTTCATTATTGCTTTGTGCTGGGAAAAACTCATTGGATTTACCCTGTTTTCAGGTGGCCACTTCTTATGTGATACAAACTCATGTTATATGATCAATAAAACCAGTCTAAATGTAAGTCATGAAAATAATTCTACGTGAACTCGCACTATATGCAACCATACTGTAGTACAGTCAGATTTTTGTCTTTTCATTGTCAAAATCAATACATTTTGGACCTCTAATATGCCATATTTAAGTAATTTATAGCAGCATTACTAAATAATCACAAAAATATTTGTTTTGACAATCTTCTTCCAAAATATCCATATAGGATATGTAAAAGTTGATACAAAATGTCATTAATATCATAGTAATCAGTGTTCTGTTCATCTACATGCATCCAAAATTTGTTGTAATAGTATATTACCTCATTTCATATATATATATATATATATATATATATATATATATATATATATATATATATATATATATATATATATATATATATATATATATATAAACACATATTTGTGTGTGTGTGTGTGTGTGTGTGTGTGTGTTATTTATGTTATGGGGATTTCAAGTCTTCAGTGATAGTTACTGAGGGCTTCTATTATATGGCATTGGAGCTTCGATTGTGTTGCTTGAATTTTGCTCACATGCTTGTGTTTCTAAAATAATTTTGGTCACCAACTTCTTTTATTAGATGCCAAAAAGATTGGTGGTGGTGGTAATTTATGTCCTACTAGCTCTGGCCCTCCAATGATTAACATAAGAATAGCATGTAATCTCACACATAGCTTATAATGGAAGAACAAATTCAATATATGTGGTCTGTTAGTAAAGTTCAGGGACTGGTGTCATAAAAGATTTATTTCAAACACAAACTTCACACTGAAACTTTTCCCCTTCAAAGTAATCCTCCTGGAGTCTTGTACACTTTCTCATCCTTCTCTGCCATGTTTTTATGGACTCCTAGAAAGATTCTTGAGGATACTCTGCAATTCCTTTGTCATAGTCTTTTTGATGTTGTCCACATAAAATGGGTTCTCTTGATGACCCCCTTGAGTGTGGGGAAGAGAAAAAAATAATACAAATCTAAGTCAGGGCAGTAGTGAGGCTGCTTCAGCACAATAACATTCTTCTTGGCCAGAAACTGTCGAATGCACAAGGTATTGTTGTCATGGTAAAGTAGCCACAAGTTTTCCTGCCACAACTCTTGATTTTTCTCATGCACTGAATGAAGCAAATGCTGTACCAATTCTTTATAGACATGGTTGATTGTCTAGCCCTGTGGCAAGAACTTACATCACATTGAAGAATGTGATAAACATGACCTTGAGTTTGGATTTTGATTCTCATTCTCTCTTTGGCCTTGGCACTCTTCCACTGAAGGCTGTGGTGTTTGGTATTCGGATCGTACTTGAAAATCTGTAACTCATCTCTGGTGATGACTCTGTAACAAGTCTGGTTTGGTTTCAAGATGCTTGAGGATATCCCGACATATTTGCATGTGTTGTGGACGACATCAAAAAGGTTGTGATGACTGAACTACAGAGGATCCCAGAAGAATCCCTCCAGGAGTACATGCAAGTGTGGCAGATAAGGTTGGGAAAGTGTATTTGACTCAAGGGGGATTACTTTAAAGGGAAATGTCTTTGTGTGAAATTTGAGTTTGAAATCAATCTTTTATGACACCACTTTTCTGACACCTCGTACTTTGTGCTATTAGCAAGTCTTTGTCCTTCTAATGATGCCATTCAAGAATCTTTACATGTATTAGTTATGGAGAGACATTGAGTTGAAGACTTGGAGGGAGCAAGTCATTTGCTACCATGTTTCCATTTTGCCTGACTGAATATGGGCTAGTGTTTAATGAAAACAGACCCCTAGCCCTCATCATGATGCATATTAAACATTTATCAAGTTCCTTCCTAATTGGACTCTCACTAAGATGCATTGGAAATGGATGAGTATGAGAAAATAATACATGTGGCATTGAGGTGCAAGGTAGGGAGGGAACGGGGAGAGAAAGAGAATCAGACTTCTTTTAATCATTCATTGCATTTGGCTATAATGAGGGCAGGACAGAAATTGAGAGATTAGCCTTACTAGCTCACAAACAATATTACCTATCACTGAATTACAAAAATTATAAAAAGTAGCTAAGTTTAGCATCGAAATAGTAAATTGATCATAATTTTCTCTAATCCTCACCTTGGAAAGTGGATAAAGCTGCCTCTAGTCCTTTAGGTATTAAGGTATGCTTCTACTGGTGTTTATTTTCCACTTGAATATTCTTCAGCTTTGTCCATTTGTGAATCTCGATATTTGATCTTGTTCTGTTTGAAATTTCATGGCATAGATAGATACTGTTAAATATCATAGGGAGGTCATTGATTTATAGTGTGAAAAAAATGTGAATACAATAACATTACTTTGTTCTGTATGATGTACTTATTCTCATGCTTCTGTCTTTTCAGCCTGGCTCAGTTTGATATTGTAATTACAACCTACCAGATAGTTGCAAGAGAAGGATTCAAATATTGTGAAGATAAGGAGTTGGAAAAAGGAAAAAAGGATGATGTTCCAAAGGTAACACTTATTACTTTCTTGACACTTGATTTACATCTGTAGATGACTCATTATTTATACATTACGTAGATGCTATTAAGTATTGAAATGTTTGCAGTAATAGCTTCCTGATGCACTTGTTGATCTTTCAGTTTGTTTTATCTAGATTATAATATACTCTCTCTCTCTCTCTCTCTCTCTCTCTCTCTCTCTCTCTCTCTCTCTCTCTCTCTCTCTCTCTCTCTCACCTCTAATATTGTACACTTGGCACTTGATTTAACAAATCAAAAGGGGGAAGGGAAGCCCATTTCTTGAAAATATTTACAAATGATAAATACCGGCATACAAAAATATTATAATAATTTTGTAACCTAACCATGTACTATGCAGTAATATGGTAAGTTAAACAACTGAAGTAATAGTTTAGATTTACATGTCTACATTTTCTTATTTGGGAGACATCTTGGCACAAAAAAACCCACCAGAATCAAAGCAGCAATGGACAGTGTATGTATTTGCACCACATTACACATATTACACCAGTCTCCATACTTGGCACTCTTCAAGCTTAGAGCAATTTTTTTCTTTAACCCTTAAACAACGGGTATAGTTTTCTGTATGTAAGCTGTGGGTTTGGGTGGCGCAAAAATACTCTGTCTGCCACTCAATGAAATATAACTTACAAGTATAAAAAAGAAAAAAAGTGAAATGAAAATTGATTGGGATTTTAGATCTTGCATAAATTCTAAAACACTCAAAGCAACCATGCGTACACACACACACACACACACACACACACACACACACACACACACACACACACACACACACACACAATGTATACATAAACAAATACCACACACTTCGATATATATATATATATATATACACATACATCATTAATAATAGAATAAATCCTGTACTCAGGACACTTAGCCAATTTACTTTTTTTTTTAATCTCAATTCTCATTTTTGTACATTTCTGTTGACAAGGTTAGAGCCAGGAATCAAGGAAAGCTCTTTCAAGTTGGGTGGAATCGGATTATCCTGGACGAGGCTCACATTATCCGTAATCACAAGAGTAAGACCTCCCAAGCAGTGTGTATGCTCCGTGGAGGTAGACGATGGGGACTGACTGGTACTCCTATCCAAGTGAGTTGAAAAAATATATAGATAGAAAAGGTAGATCTAACACAACATTTAGAAGAAAACAATAGCTACATTTTTATGTTTAAAGAAAAAATACTAGTTGTAAAAAGACAAAAGTTAGAATACCTGAGAATTCTTTATTAGGCAAAAGAAATTTGACCCCAAAATAAGATGTGGGTTTCCATGAACATTATGTAACCAATTCTCACGCATTAAAAGATAACAGTGTTTCAGTAGAAGAATATTTCATTTATTTTGGAGTTTCTTTGCCTTCTTTGTTATTAAGATTGTAAACAAAAGGGGATAAATTATGCCAGAGTTTATCATTGAAAAGTATGAAACAATGTAAATGTTTGTGTATCCTTGCATAAATTAAGAACACCTGTAAAAATAAACATCTTCTTAAGTGTTGTGCACTGATTGCAAGAGAACATGTTCAAAAGACCAGTAAAAACAAAAGATTAGAAAAAAGTTATTAAAGAAAGGATGTTGTCAATAACATACATTCTATTATAAGTTAATTGTATAAGCAATCTCCTTGAAATAGCTTTTTTAAGGAGTCATAGAAAGCAAATGAATACTAATTAACTGAACTTTTTTTCAGAACAAAGACTTGGACCTGTACTCTTTGGTCCGATTCTTAAGGGTTACACCTTTTGATGAATACACTGTAAGTTGATTTATTATTTCTGTCACTAGTTTGGTTGCATGGGTGAAAAATCATTGGGATTATTCAGAATGAAAATTATTCTGGATTTTGTACTATTAGGGGTTTTTTGATGCATATTCTCGCATCATTGTCCTATTGAAGATTACATTAACCCTTAGCGTACGGCTAGCTAATTTATTTTTTATTCCCATCTCCGGGTAACTTTTGGAATATAGGAAAATGTTTGCAGATAATTTTATTGGTAAAAATCCATTTATCTGTTTAATTCTGAGTACAATGATGTACTGTCAAGCATGCTATGACATCTGAGAGCAAAATTACAGCCCAGAAAAGATTTCTGTCAGATCGTGCATTGTAACCCGCTGACCAGAAATGCCCAGCAGCGTGACGAAATGGTCCGCGAAACTCTCTCTCTCTCTCTCTCTCTCTCTCTCTCTCTCTCTCTCTCTCTCTCTCTCTCTCTCTCTCTCTCTCTCTCTCTCTCTCTCTCTCTCTCTCTCTCTCTCTCTCTCTCTCTCTCTCTCTCATGCAGGTAGAGTGAGTTTATTTTTGGCTACACACACACACACACACACACACACACACACACAGAGAGAGAGAGAGAGAGAGAGCTTATCACTTGACACCTAGGACGGTAAACAGACCTGAGATATCTTCCTACAGTCTCTTGGCCGAAGATTCTGTGTGTGTGTGTGTGTGTGTGTGTGTGTGTGTTTGTAAAATGGGAGATGGAGGAAAGGAAAATGAACCCAATTCCTTCCTTTGTTAGGCGGGGAAATCGTCTCTCCGATGTCTGTCATCGGTCTCAAAACAAAAATCACTATCGTCACTCTCATCAGTTATGTCAAAATCAGAATCATATGGAACATGTATTTCCGCATCCATGCTGCTTTCTTCAAGCGGAGGGGGGGAACTACCCGCCGGGTCCCGGGGGTTGCCAGATGTTGCCTCCATGAAGGAGAAAATCTAACTGAATAGTACGTGAAAACAGTCAAAGTGGCAACTCAGCAAGTGGGAAGTGTTGCCAGATGCTCAGGCTCCCCTTGTGAGTCGAGAGAACGGCGCGACAATACGAATGTGTGGCGGGAAAATTCTTGATTACATGAACGATCACCGTCCCACCGGCCGCGGCGCTATGATCGTTCATGTACGATCACCGTACGCTAAGGGTTAAAAATAGGTAAATAAATAAATGAATTAATCAATATATATCAGATGTTGAGAAAATATAGGGTGAACTCACTAGAAGTGTATTTTGAGGAAACCTGTTTGAAATCTTTGCATGGTTAAAATACACAAATCTTTTGGCTTATCAGTCCACTTCATTTAGGTATTATTGGGAAGTATTTTTAATAAAGAAGTTTTTTATTGGTATAGTAAGAAATGGCTGTTTTTATGGACTCTCATAGAGAGAAATGTAGACAGCAACAATGTAAGAGTAGTAATAAGACAAATGAGTGTAAAGATGGTAAGGAAAAACTTGGGTTGGGTCAGGGATACTCTTTACTCTAATGTTTCGACAGAATGTCTTCTTCAGAGAGTGAGTGACAGACATGGAGAGAACAGCAGCTTATATTCACTCGTTGTGGATCACCTGTGCGGACGTCTGGCAGGGGAGCGTGCTGATTGGTCCATTAGCGTGAGTTTGGCTGCTGAATGAGACAGACTTACAAAGCCCTCTCTATGGTTGGTGACGAGGGAGGTAGCAATGTATGCAGCTTCCTCTTCCTTTTCTCCATTTTTGTGTGCAGGGCTGCCACATTTTCCCAACATGGCAAATGTCCATGCACCTCTGCATATAATACGAGGGAATTGTTGGTTCTGTGATGTCACATCACATCACACAAAAATGGAGAAAAGGAAGAGGAAGCTGGTGGAGGCGGCATACATTGCTACCTCCCTCGTCACCAACCATAGAGAGGGCTTTGTAAGCCTATCTCATTCAGCAGCCAAACTCACACTAATGGACCAATCAGCACGCTCCCCTGGCAGACGTCCGCACAGGTGATCCACAACGAGTGAATATAAGCTGCTGTTCTCTCCATGTCCGCACAGGTGATCCACAATGAGTGAATATAAGCAGCGGTTCTCTCCATGTCTGTCACTCACTCTCTGAAGAAGACATTCTGTCGAAACATTAGAGTAAAGAGTGTCCTTGACCCAACCCAAGTTTTTCAAGCCAGCCATCATTGATAATACTGATGTGTCACTTGCTGCCATGGCTATGATGACAACAATGGTAACTGAACCAGTCAGAAATTAATATTTTTACAATAACACAGGGACATTATTTTTGGTTGTAGGAATAATGGAAGTGCATGGGAAAAAAATGGCTCCATTTATGAATTTTCAATTTATTAATTGTTTTCTGGGAACATGACTCATTTGTAAGTCAAAGGACCGGTATACTATGTTGTTTCTAGGGAATTAAATGCACTAATCAACTGCTATAGTGAATAGGGAGATGAGACAGAGAACATGATTTCTGGATAAGCTTAGCTTGTGGCAGCTATAATTGTTTCTTTAATACAGAATCTTTTTCTTGAATTATCATAGCACCTATAATTTCCTTGTCCTATCCTCTGGAAATGTGTTGTGTTTAATTATTATGTTTACTTTTAAGTGCTGGAAACACCAAGTGGCCAACAATAGTGTACAGGGGAGGCAGCGAATGAGTCTGTTGGTGAAGGTGTTACTTCTTCGAAGAACAAAAGATCAGGTATGTCTTAGAATAGTGCTGGATATGGTTAAAGTACTTCCTATTTTACTTGAATCAAGTTATATTTATCTATTTACTTTTTTTTCAGATGCAATGTTAACATTTCTGTTATGAATAATTTCATGTACTACTCTACACTCACAACAGGTTTTTTTTATGTAAGAGAAAGGAGCTGGCTAAGGGCAAAAAAAATAATGAAAATAAAAGGCCCACTAATTGCCAGTCCCCTGAAAGGCCAGTAGAGTTAGTTGAAAATCAGAGAAAAATGTCTTGAAACTTCCCTCTTAAAAAGAATCAAGTCATAGGAAGTTAGAAATACAGAGGCAGGTATGGCATTCGACTTTTTACAACTGACTGTTACTGTCTGGGGATGGGCAATTTGATGTGCCTTCACAAAGTAGAGTGTGCCCCATACCAGGGTGCTCCTTATGTCCTTGTTCCCTTTTAAACAGAGCATCAATATTTGTATCTCTTGTGGTTGTACATGCTTTTATACAAGTGTTGGTGGTCTTCAACCACTGCTGTTTCATGTTAGTGAGAGCATCTGCCTTCATATATATATATATATATATATATATATATATATATATATATATATATATATATATGGTGATGACCATCATGCTGCTTTGCTATCAAATGGGCATCCCACTCACTACTTCAATCTGCTTGTCGTTGAGATCCGCTAAAAACAATTGAAAAATCAGCCACTTGGTAAGCTTCAGTAAGGATGAACTAATTTCAAGCTCAGTAATGTTCATCTGAGAAGAGGGATCTTTATGAAGCTAGCTGGTGGTGCACATTGGGCCATGAGACTTTCCCTTTCCAGTGGTGGCTGATGGTGTCTGGTGTATAACTAGATAGATATATTATTGTAGAGGCATTGGAACATAGTGATACATTATCTGATTTTCAACTTCATAAGGCATTATTTTGGCTGCTAGGTACTAAATGTTGAGAGATTATTGTATCAGGCTGTTATTCCCACAGAGGAACATTTTCTGCATAACATGAGAGATTAAAGAATGTAATATGTTCCCTAGGAAATACAACTATGTGTTGCTCATATTTGGGATAGTGAAAAGGAAGAGATCTCTAGAGACAAGGTTACTTTGATTTGTGAGATAATTGCAATCCTAAGATTATCAGTTTCACTTTTTCTTTTATTGGATAGGTTGATGTACAAACAGGGAAGAAGATTGTGGATCTGCCTGAGAAAACAGTTGTGCATCATGAGCTTGCACTCTCACAAAGAGAACGAGAAGTCTATGACCGCATCTTTACTTACTCAAGGTAGGCAGTCATAAGTATGTATGCATTACCTTTTTGATTACCATTTTTGTGATTAATTTTAGTTTCTATGTTAAAAATGTCTTTATTATATCAAATTCAGAGTTGGTATGTCTCTACAGTATACCCCCACTATTCGTGGGGGTTACGTTCCTTCCACTCCTGCAAATCCCAAAAATACGCAAATAATTGATGCAGTTTGAAAATGCCTATGTATGATAATATGTACACTAAAATATGCTTACTAAACACATTCTAAAGACAGTCCTACTCATGAATACAGTTATAATGTAGTAATATGTAGTAATGATAAAATAAAAACAGTAATAATGTAGTATAATATGTACGGTCCAGTTTCCCGCCAAATCACCCCCCACGCTACTCCTCGATGATTGATCATCAGTTTAATCAATTGTTCCATTGATTTACATCGTATGTATCCCAACAGGTCACGTAAAAGCCACTCTTGGAGAATTATGAAAGCATTTACCTCTGGTGCAGTTCGTATTTAAATACCAGCGTGGGTGTGCCACACCACGCTTTGCCACATGTTAGCTACTCCCGAACTAGAGTATCAGACATACGTATTTTTCTACACAATTATTATTTCCTTACATCATATATTAGAAATATTCCGTGTGTTCCAACGTGATTTCAGTACGAAGGACGATTCTTTATCAACCAACAATGCGAAGGGTGCATTGGGGGTGTGATGGTGGAGATACTGTGTGGGTGAGGGTGGTGGGGGTGGCCACCTGGTGGTAGCGGAGGGGACCGAGCTCCTGTTTGGGTGTCCAGTGGTGGAAGGGCAATATTATGCTGGCCCTGATGATTGATATCACTCTCTGAGGTTGAATTTTGCCTTCCTTGTGATGTATCTGTCCCATTCTTTGCACCAGCACTGGGAACATGTAAACAGGAAGTAGGCGATGGAAAAGATGATTCGGTAGCAAGTGGTGTGTGTGTGTGTGTGTGTCGGTGGTGCGTCGGCTCCAACTTCCCTTCACTATAGTGAAATTCTATTTCCTCCCCTATATACATATTCCTTACTTATATTACTGTCATCTTGCAGGTTAAAAATACAATTAGATGTGTTATGTTATATGTAGCATACGTTTACTTTGTTTACTTACTAGGTTTTGAAGATAAATAAATGTTTTAGTGATTTTGCGTGTGCAGCAGGATAGGTACTTCAGATACATTGGATAATCGGATATATTGATGAGAGGTTTCCCCCAATTGATCCGATATATCAAGGGTTTACTGTATATATATATATATATATATATATATATATATATATATATATATATATATATATATATATATATATCTATATATATATATATATATATATATT
>CM035196.1:24821506-24845650 GCA_020233015.1 Callinectes sapidus
GGGGGGGGGGGGGGGGGGGGGGGGGGGGGGGGGGGGGGGGGGGGGGGGGGGGGGGGGGGGGGGGGGAGGCAAGGCGAGGAGAAGTGTAGGGTATGTGTGTGTGTTAGATGGTGAAGTTTATAAGTGGTGGTGGTGGAGGGAAGGGGAGAAGAAGTAGAGGTGTGTATTCGTGTGTTGTGAGAGAAGGTGATGTGTTGTGTTGTGTTGTAGTCAGGTTAGGTTAGGTTAGGTTAGGTTAGGTTAGGTTAGGTTAGGTTAGGTTAGGTTAGGTGTCGGGTGTTCGTGTGTTGTGATGGGGGTAGAAAGGTGAGAAAAGGTGATGTTTTGTGTGGTGTTGTGGCGTTCGTGTGTTGTGAAGGTGGTGGAGAGATTACGTTAGGTTAGGTTAGATTAGGTTAGGTTAGGTTAGGTTAGGTTAGGTTAGGTTAGATTAGGTTAGGTTAGGTTAGGTTAGGTGTTAGGTGTTCGTGTGCTGTGAAGGGAGTGGAGAAGTGAGAGAAGGATATGTGATGTGTTTTGTTGTGGTGTTCTCTTTGTAATCGTTTTTCACTGTTAGCATTTTCCTTTTCTTTTATTTATCAGCCGCCAGTCATTTGGAGGCGGATACATGAATAATTAGGACATTACTGGAAAGGGGCTGGAAGGGATGAGCCTTGTCAACCCCTTCAGTAATAGGACGCATTTTTTTTATACTTATTCTGCTTATTGTTTGTCGATTTTATACACCTCCAGAAACTTATGTGGGGATTAAAATAGTAAAGACTCTGGCCATTAATATTCTGACTTCCATAGACCCTTCCTAATGTTACTAAAACCGTCTAACCGCATCTAAAACTGGGTAAAAATGTTTCCCAGTACTGAAGGGACAAGGCTGGTTAAGTGATGGAGACACGGCCGGACTCGAGACGGAAAAAAGGGGAAAAAGAAAAAAGATTTGAGGAAAGGTAAAATAGAGACTGGAAAGAAATTAGATTAAAAAGAAAACGAAAAAATAACAAATGAAACTTCTCCATCTCTTTTTATTCTGTCACAAATAACTCAGGTACACATTTAAACAAACTGCATTTTTAACCCTTTTTTCTTTCCCGTAGATGTTTTTATTTATTTATCTCCTTCACTGCCATAAGCAACAATTCACACTATTAAGCCCTTTAGTAATGGGACGCTTCCTTATATTTATCCTGATTACAATTTTAAGCAGCTTCAGAAACTTATGTTAGGGTTAGAATAATACAAACTCTGGTCATTAATCTTCTGATCTCCATAGACCCTTCATAATGTCAATAAAATAATCTAACCACAGCCAAAGCTCATGGTAAAAATGCGTCTTAGTACTGAAGGGGTTAAAAGTACCTCACAAACTCCATACAGTGAAAGAAAAATACATTAAAAGATTAAATTTCCAAAGACAGCCAGTAGAATATGCAGTGACGGCTGTAGAAGAGTGACTATCCCAGTGAGGTTTACCATTAAGAAATCATGAGTCAAGTACCAGGGAAAGAGTTAGATCGTACACTCTCTCTCTCTCTCTCTCTCTCTCTCTCTCTCTCTCTCTCTCTCTCTCTCTCTCTCTCTCTCTCTCTCTCTCTCTCTTATGCTAATTATAGCAGTTAATGAATACCTTTAGAATATAATCTTGTGTTTTTTTCATATATAAGTGACACGAGTTTCATTACACAATAACTATTTGAATTTGATATTTAATGATTTAATGTATGATAAGTTGCTTTACGATAGGTTTTTCAGAAATTAATATTATCATATCAATCAATCTATAATGGGGGGCATACACCAGGGGGCACGTGCGTTGCCTCACCCACTCTATGACACCACTCCGGCGATCATGCTTTGCAAGTCTCCACACAGGACCCCTTCCCATACTGAGTAACTCCCAACAGGAGGCATCAACTTGCTGCAGCCATGAGTTCTGTGGGTGTCCCTTTGGCCTCTTCCATGCTTGGTTATCCCTTTCAGAAACAACCTGATGAGCAGGATTGGTTTCTGGGTAGTGTGCCACATGCCCATATAGCCAAACGTTGAGCCAAACAGTTGGCGTATGTGCTGTTCAGGGCTCAGTGTGTCTTGTATAACTACTCCTAGATCTTTTTCTCTTTACTCTCCATTATTACTTCCTGCCCCATTTTTATACTCCCATTTAGGTGTGTGTGAGTGTGTGGTGATCATATTTTGTATCTTCACAGAGGCCAAGTATACCCCAACTTTAGGAGGAGAAGCTCTTGTGAGTGGGAGTGTTAAGGCTCACCATCTCTTGGTGCTGTTGCTTCGACTTCGCCAGATATGCTGCCATCCATCACTCATTAGGCAGGTAAGCTTGCTTCATATATACATGCAACTTCCTATTGAGGATAGATTAAAACTTCAGATTGGCAGAAAATTAAAAACAAGACAATGCAGTAAAAATCTGTTACTTTGAACATTGATGATCTAAATTTCCCAATTGTCTAAATTTTGAAGATGGGGTGAAAAAAAAATTATTGCCAAAATTAAGTTTCAGTGCAATTTCAAACCAGGCACCAGAAGCAGCATAATGACGAGAGGTGGAAATAGACCGTGCTATCCATGCTCCTCTACCCTACAATACCCTCCATAATAAGAAATTACAATTACAATACAATAATGAATTTCTATGAATAAATGTGTTGTTGGAGTGACATGAAATTATTGGAAATTATGACTTGTGGAGTTTAGGTGCTTGCATGTGAGGAGCCACATTGTTGTGAGTGGTGGGATAGAGTAGTGGACTGACTATCTGCACACCAGTCGAGTCTTTGCTCTAGGTCCTGTTAAACCAATAAACAGAGAGTGGAAAAGACAACAATATTTAAATTTTACTGCCAGTACTGCTATATTTCTTGTGTGAGCTAGTGAGAGGGACACAATTTATTGATGTAAATTGTGTCTCATTCATCATCCCTAACGCTTTTGATAGTGCACATGAATGTCAATGTTAGTCACTGCCACCTATTCTGGTACAAAATGAGCATTGCTTGCCAACTAATACATTGTTATAATGCATGATTGCTAAATGGTTGAAGAAAAACATGCCTAGTCTCAAAAAACTAATGGTGGGGTGGATAGCGTGTACAACTGCCACATAAAATATTGGTCAGCTCTGCACGCCACCCACCCTGTGTCTTATTTTATGCTCGTGCAATTTTTCATCACACATTTCTAATTGTATTCTTGTTGTGTTCACTTTCAATAGTCTTAATTGAAATGGCATCAAGCCACCACTACACACAATATTGAGGATTACCCCACTCTTCCCTTATTCCAGAAGAAAAAAGGATTGAAAAAGAACACTGCAGCATTGTAATGTTGAATAAGTGGTGTTGAGTACTGACAAATGACTGAGGAGAAACAGAGAAAGAAAAGAGAGGAGGAGAGGGAGAAAACAAAGAAAAAAACAATAGGAAAGAAAAAAGGTAAAGGAACAGGAAGTTAAAGCAAAGAGAAGACAATTGAAGGAAAAGAAACAGTATTTGGAAAACATAAGGAAAGAAAGAGATGAGAAGAGAAAAGGGAAAGAAAAGCAGAAAGCTGAGGAAACAAACTCTCCAGACAGTGAGAATATATGAGTAGCTCCGCGGGAGAACAATCCAAGCGCCACCCTCAGAGAAAACGTGTTTTCGCACCCAAACGGGAGTTCAAGGCGTCCTCTATCACTAGATGTCGCTTAGATTTTTCTCCCTCTATGTTAATACGGTCTAAACCTCGATAGAATGCCAGGTATTTTTCGCCCTTGTTGACATGGAGGCTCTTGGGTAAATTTACTCCGCGGGAGAACAATCTAAGCGCCTCTGGCTGTGACGTCATTGCAGCCAGCCCAATCCCCAGAGCGGGCGAGATGGCATGGTTAAGGGGTCAGGCCAGTCGGCCAATGGCGGAGCGTGAGATGTCGTGACGTACGGCCAATGAGCTGGCCGCTTGCCCTCCCGGAGACTGAGTGTGCCACCAAAGCAGCCTCGGTGCCACAGTCTTGCTTGGGCTACGCCTTTCATAGAAGCATCTCTTGAATTGTATTGCATTTCACTTGATTTTAACGATGGCTGCACGCGATTATGACACTGATGTTGATGATCCACTTGCTATTGATGTACAAGGGACAAACGAGAATGAAAATGAATTAGAGACCAGCAGAGGTAGCAAAAAGCCACGTTAAGTGGAAGCCTGCACGAATACTGCTCTTCCGCCTGAATTACAGAGAAGCCTATGTCATCAAGTCGGGCTACACACTCGACAACAACAACGTCACCGAAGTACGACTGATGAAAAGGAGGGGAGCTTGGTCCCATAACAAGTTCAACCTGAGTACCGTCCCCTTCCCACCCTTGTATGATGCCCCCCTACAACTCAGTGAAGAGAAACTCAGTGACTTCACAAGCATGTTATGCCTTATGCCAGATGACAAGAAGGCCTTTTACCAGGGCCTCCAGGCTGGCACAGTCCAGCACAATGTCTTGCATCCTGACGAGGATGACAACTAATCCTGAGCTTCGGGTGGAGGGGAAGGGGCAGGAAAGGGGGTAATTAACATTCAACACTCAACTTTCACACAATTGTGGTAAAGCTACCTTTGATTTTATTTCATATCAGTGTTACAATCATTTCTATTACCTTAGTTTACATGAATACACCTCATTAAGATGAACGCCACACGTGAATAGTCTTTGTTTATCATCAATTCTGATTCAATGTGTGATTACCTCAAAATTACTTTTCATGTCCCTGGGAAGCTGACATGTTAAGGAACATTTTGGTATATGTTACGCTAAAATCGTATGGCTGATTTTCGAGATATTAAAGATTAAAACTTTAGGAGCGATTTTCTCAGTTTTTCAAAAATGGCGCTTGGATCGTTCTCCCGCGGAGCTACTCATATATATATATATATATATATATATATATATATATATATATATATATATATATATATATATAAGCTGAGGAAACAGACTCTTCAGACAGTGGGAATATATATATATATATATATATATAGATAGATAGATAGATAGATAGATAGATAGATAGATAGATAGATATATATATTTATATATATATAGAGAGAGAGAGATTTTATTATTATTATTATTATTAGTTATTATTATTATTATTGTTGTTGTTGTTATTGTCAATTTTATGATTTCAGATGTTAAGTGATGAAAGTGTTGAAACAGATGGATTGGTACCTGGTGAACCCAATGAGATTGACGAAGACTTGATAGCACACATGTCAACTTTAAACATCAGTGAAAATGAGAGTGAGAAAGAGAACACTGATGTGCTCACCACAGCCAACCCAGTCTTCAAGGAGACATCCAAAAGCTCAAAGGTGGATATGTTTATTTTATTTTATTTGTCTATTTTGCTTATTGATTTGTGAAGGTTAGATAACAAAGACACAAATAGTAAAAGTTCTCAGATATCTCTTACACATGTGGATCCCCATTTTCTCATGCAAATTAATTAAACATGTCCATAATTACATTTATTCATTTATTATTATTATTTATTCACATAGGTATATTTTTTTACCACAAACAATTGCTTTGTATATTGGCTAGCCTCATCATTCAAAATGTATCTGTTTCCTCTTTTTTGCACACATACTCATTGCCAACCCAACCACAAATGCATTAAGGCCATAGCATTTCCCATTGTGTTACTATAAGCTTAACACCCAAGAAATTCATGCTAGTGCTTTACACCCAACATCTGTAAACAGTCATAAATTGTGTACCACTTGACACAGTTTGTGTCATCCTGCTCAGATTTTTGTGCTGAGTAGGTCATTGTTTTAGTGATGGTAGCAAGAGTATCTCAGTAATGTATTTTATAACTCTTCAGACTTCATATTTATCTATAGCCTGTATATATTTATTCTATAAGTTGTCTCTTCCATGCTTTCTCTATCATTGAATCTTAATGTACCCTACCATTTTTTTTTCCTCCCCTCTTTGATTCAAATTTGCATTCTTTTTCCTTACTAAGTTTGATAAATTCTTTTCATTTTGTTGGATCTCCCAAGCATTGTAAAACATGTTACAAGGTGTATATTTTTCATAAAGATGCAAGAAATTTCTGGACTAAGATGCATATGTTAACTTAAAACATTTAAGTTGCTTGTCACAAATTATCAACCGATTAAAATAATTTATCATAAAAATAGGCAATAATTTGTAGTGCTTACTTATTTTGAAATAGTGAATAAATACAAATTGTTGCTTATAAGATGTTTTTTATAGATGTTTTCAATATTTATATGTGTTTTGTGAAGAGATATAGTGGATAAGACAGCTATCAATCCCTTGAAATATGGTGACTGTTAAAGCATTGCAATGCTCACAAATGTTTGGGATGTTTTATAATAGGAAATGAAATATAAAGGGAAGCTTCAAAACAGTAGTAAAATTTTTTAGGCAATACATATAAGGCATAATTTGAGTTCTTAATATTTGTTGTAATAAGTTGTGTGTCATTTTGATTTGCATTGATGCTTTGCATTCCAGTTTTCTTATTTGTATGATATACTTTTAGATTTGAATTTTCATCTTTTTTTCTGTGCAATAAAAAGTCCCCCATTTAGGCCTCCACAGTTGAAAGGTTAAGGGTTTCATGGATTTTACTTAGTTTTACCACTACAAGTACTTATATTTTTTAGGTACCTGTGTGTTCTTTGTTGTTTGGGAGATGACAAGTTGTTTCTACCTTCAGCTCAACAATTTCTTAGCAGCTGCAGTAAGTTAATGTTGTTTCTGTTTCCAGATTGAATGTCTTATCAGTGAACTCAAAGAACTTGGGAGTTCTGGGAGCAGAGACAAAATCATTGTTGTATCACAGTGGACTTCAATGCTGGAGATTGTTGGAAAGCATCTACATGAAGCAGGAATTAGACACCAATACATAACTGGCAAAACATGTATTAAGGATCGAGCAGCCATTGTTGAAGATTTTAATCTAAATCCCCGCGGACCACGGGTAAGATTAGAAATCCAGAGTATCAGAGTACTTTAATGTTTTGTTCACATCTACTGTATTGATACTTCTCTTTATATTTAATAGGCTGGTATGCTGTCTAACAGTAGAATTTCATGGGATATATCTTCAATAGCTTAAAGGAAGAGTTTAAGAATGGAAAGGTTTGAAACAAACGGAAGAATGGCACAAGTTTTAATAATTTTGAAACAGCGAAGATGACTTATAAAGTTATTGGTCATTGTTGGAAGTAGGGAGTTGTATACCATCTGATTGTATTGAAAGTACAGTAGAATCTTATTTCTATGGCACAAATGGAACCATATCCCTCCTCAGCATCCCTCAAAGTGGAGGTGCATCTGGTGTTTTGCCTCTGCTAGTTAGGGGGACCACTCCTGGTGATTTGAATTTTATAGTCTAACTTGTTCTATCATTTCTTTAGTTATTCTTGCACATGAATAATTATTGTTCATTATTCTGTATTATCTAATGAAAATGGTATTAATTTGATAATACAACTTTTTTTTTTTTTGTCTTAAAGGTGATGCTTCTGTCTTTGGCTACTGGAGGTGTTGGCTTGAACCTAGTAGGAGCCAACCACTTGTTTATGCTAGACATGCATTGGAATCCCCAGATGGAAGCTCAGGCTTGTGATCGTGTGTACCGAGTTGGCCAAACTAAGCCTGTCACAATTCACAGGTAGGTTACAAAATGTTCTTGATCCAACACTCACCCAATTTCTGTTTGGGAGAAATTTATCATAACACTGCTCTAATGAATTTTAGTCAGTGATTTATCCATATAGTGCATAGAATGATGGAAGAAAATATTCAAGTACCCTAGAATAATCCTCCATATGAAGGTGGTTTATATGAGACTGCCAAAGATGATATAGTTTATAACATCTTGGGAAGGGAGTAATCTAAATGCAAGAATGCCAATTCTTCCTGTAGTTATACTTGTGACTCAAACATACAGCACTTATTACTGATTCTGATGTTGTAACAATGAATGCACAATATTATTACTCTATTACTGTCACTGTTTTTCTTATTAATGTTAAGTTTCTTTCAGTGTACATTGGTATTACTAAACTTTAATTTGCATGTTTTTCTCATGTTGGAATGCATTATTCAGTTTTGCATGTATTTAATAGGAAATCCTGTTTCACTATGCGAGCTATTTCATGATACGAGCTCAGTTGTGGAACAAATTAAACTCATACATAGAGGTATGACTGTATATTCAAATAGGAATGTACACAATTTATTGGCTCCTTGACCGAGTGAGCTTCTCTCACCACAGATGACAAATGTTTACTGAGAGACATGGTTGGAACTGGTGCCGGCATTGTGTTTACAACAGTGTGTCATTGTAAACATGATGCTAATGCCAGCTCCGACTCACCTCACCATGTCATTAAACATTCATCATATGTAAAGAGAGGAGATCATTCCTTATTGAATTTATTAATGTATATATATGTAGGTACCTCTTTTTTTTTTACATGTTTTTGAATATGAGTTCCAAATTAAAAAAAAAAACATACACACATACGTGCTTAGAGAACATTATATATGTACAGTAAACCCTCGATATACCGGATCAATTGGGGGGAAACCTCTCATCAATATATCCGATTATCCAATGTATCTGAAGTACCTATCCTGCTGCACACACAAAATCACTAAAACATTTATTTATCTTCAAAACCTAGTAAGTAAACAAAGTAAACGTATGCTACATATAACATAACACATCTAATTGTATTTTTAACCTGCAAGATGAGAGTAATATAAGTAAGGAATATGTATATAGGGGAGGAAATAGAATTTCACTATAGTGAAGGGAAGTTGGAGCCGACGCACCACCGACACACACACACACACACACACACACACACACCACTTGCTACCGAATCATCTTTTCCATCGCCTACTTCCTGGTTCCATGCTCCCAGTGCTGGTGCAAAGAATGGGACAGATGCATCACATCTTTCCTTTTCCAGACAATGTAGGAGGTACTGCACTACCTTTGGCAGCCATCATAAAGTACAAATAGGATAGCGAATAACACAAACAAAGATCAATCGCTTGACCGTAACTCTGACCGATACCGCAGCACAACAAAGACTGATGATCAATCATCGAGGAGTAGCATGGGGGGACGATTTGACGGGAAACTGGACTGGATGCGCGCTGCATATTTTCGACGATCCTGATGTAGCTGAAATCCGATATATAAATAACCAATATATCGAGGGCTTACTGTATATATATATATATATATATATATATATATATATATATATATATATATATATATATATATATATATAATTTTTCTTTTATAATATACATGCAGTCTGTGCGAAGTTACCGCACCTAGCGAGCGATGCGGTAACTTTTTGCATAAACTGTAATTCTCTTCTCCCATCAGAACAGTGAGTGGTGCAAGAGAAATTGTACATTTGGCAGCGAGGTACACCCTCTCCTCACTCACATGAGTGGGGGAGGAGCTCCCCACAGTACACTATCTGTTGTCAAAGGAAGTGAATGTATGGTACTGCTTTGTATCTATTTCTGCTTTCTCCTCTAATATTGCACTTCTATTTTTACATATTAGAACTTATTAGACATGGGTGGAAAGCGGACTGATGAGAAAAATATTCAGGCAATCATAGATCTCCATAAAACAGGTATTAGCCACAAAGAAATCTGCATTCAGAAGGGCCTTAAACTCTGCACTGTGCAGGAGCTGATACAAAAATTCAAAGCTGGTGGAAGCAAAAATGTACTGCTCCCATGAAAGGCATCAGGTAGGCCACGGAAGGTATCTGAGAGGACAAAAACATTTCTCAGGAGGCAGCTGGAGGGCAATCCCAGCCTTACATGATGCTAAATCAAAGAAGGGAATCCAGATTTATTTGCTGGTGTCTCTCTCCGTACCGTCCATGATGCTTTGCGCCATGGGTACCACAGTTACTGGGCAAAGAAAAGCCACTTTTTAATGACCCACAGAGAGAAGAAGATCCAATTTGCAAGGAAATATCAAGATTGGACCTTAGAGAAGTGGCATAAAGTTTTGTGGTCTGATGAGAGCACTTTCTGTGTGAGTGGTACATCTACCCAAGTGTACTGGCATCCAGGCTCTGATCCCAATGAACCCTGCTACACTAAAAAAAACACTAAACACCCTCACAGTTTAATGGTTTGGGGATGTTTTACATTTAATGGTCTTGGTGATCTTGTGTTCCCTAGAAATACTACTATCACTAAAGAAGTGTATTTGGAACTCTTATGGACCATCCTAAGTCATCATTTGAGATAACCAAAGCTTACATTTTCCAGCAGGATGGGGCACCAGCTCATACTGCTGAAATTGTTAAAGAATGGCTAGATAACTGTGAAATCAACATCATAAAAGATTGGCCTGGCAATTCACCAGATATTTCTCCTATAGAGAATTTAGGGGCTGTAAGCCAAGTTACAAGACCGTGACACCTCACAAGAGCTTCGCAAATGTTGGGAAGAGTGCAAGCCTGAGACTTCAAAGTTTAGCTGATAGCATTCCAAAACATCTCAGAGAGGTGCTAAAGAAAAAAGGAAATGCAATAAAGTACTAAGTACTGGCTGGAGTTGGAATTTTTTTTTTTTTTTTTTTTTGTGATCTGATAGGAAATGTGCGACCAAAACCTATTGGCACGGAAACTTTTCGCACAGACTGTAAGTATTTAACCAACCTTGATATTAGGGAAACAGTAATTTAAGATCCCTCAAAGTGGATGGCCATGAAATAGAGCTTCTGCTTCTTGCCCATAAGTTTGATCTAAGGTATTTTCATATGCATTTCAGATTCATTGTAGAAAATACTGTTGAGAAGAAAATACTTGAGCTCCAAGAAAAAAAACTCCAGCTTGCAGATGGTATTCTGTCTGGTGCCAAACAAAATACAAGTAATAAACTGACCCTGGAAGATATGAAGACTCTTTTCAACGTGGTCTAAACTGGTTTTAACAGGTAAGTTAAGTAAATTGCTTTAGAGTGCTTAATACCCTTGAGGACCCTGTAGAGCTATGGTATACCTTCAAATGTGAGACTCTTGAGGCTGCCAAAGAATGCACTGGGGAGCACCTGAGGTCACAGAGTGGCTTCAGCTCAGTGGAGATGCTGTAAAGTATTGAGGAGAGTCGTGCTGCCAGACTTGCTAGGAACCACAACCAACGCAAGTCTCTGTCCTGTAGGACTAGAGCTCTCCTGAGAAAAAACAAGGAGAGGTATGTCAGAGGTCTTGCTGAGGATGTTGAGTGTCATTTAAATGCTAATGACCTCAGATTTGCCTATTGAGCCCTGAAGATACTCCACTCCAAGTTTGCATCTCAGGGGAGCGCTATCCAAACAGCAGATAGCACTCCTTTTCAGCATGCCCTGCGAGACACGAGTGCTCTGTACATGTCAAAGTACCTGTAGTGTTACTGGGTCTGTCGCCCTCAGGCGTAATAAATTGAACAAAAAGATCTCTCTCTCTCTCTCTCTCTCTCTCTCTCTCTCTCTCTCCCTCTCTCTCTCTCTCTCTCTCTCTCTCTCTCTCTCTCTCTCTCTCTCTCTCTCTGCCTCTCCTCTCCTCTCCCTCCCTCTCCTCTCCTCTCCTCTCCTCTCTCTCTCTCTCTCTCTCTCTCTCTCTCTCTCTCTCTCTCTCTCTCTCTCTGTGCTTTATTATCAGAAGGAAATATTTCATCTAAATTATCTGTAATGTAAATTTCTTGATCTTGCAGGTGATCCATGCAGAATGGATTAAGTGATACACCTTCCTGCATCACCTGGAACAAGAAGGCAAAATCTCTTTTGAGTGATACATACTAACATATGTACAAAGTTAGAAACAACTTAGACATTATTCTGCCATCTCAATAGAAGAACAAACCTATTAAGTTTGAAATATTTGGATTATTGGGTAGCAGTATTCTGTTTTTATTTTAGCCTTATAACTTCTATTTCTCTCACTGAGAATATTGAAATGGATGTGCCTTTAATTCACACACCACTGCCACAGCTGGCTTTTTGAACAATAATTGTGAAGTTGAAGATTTTTTCCCTTTCATTTGCAAAAAAAAATTTTTATCACAGATTATTTGTTTTTAATTTTTAGTTACAGGAACAGGAATTATGTGGGGAATGTCAAGGGATAAATCATCAAGTAGTTCTTAGTTTTTTAGCTTCTCTTGTTCTTCTCTTTGCAGTGATATTTATTAATTTAAGGGGCATATTAAATTTAGTTCTTCCTTATTGTATCCTTAGTTTATAAGTTTCATCTCTTACTTCCTTCTTTCCAATTCAATTTAATTCATTTGAATAAACATGAGGTAGGTTTCTGTAGAAATTAAATTTCAAGTGCCTGCATCTCCTTGGAGTTACTGTTAGGAATCACAGTCTGAACTAATACCGTATATGTCTGACTATTGTTACCATGGCAAAATTTACTGTCTGTGTTCTGCACAGCTCCAGGTGTTTTTGAAGAAAATGAGAGGAATATAGCCATAGTTTCTGTTAGCCTGATTGGCAATTGATTATTATCATGGTGTGGTTGGAATTGGCAGTTTCAGGTGTGGAGTGAGGGTATCACCAGATTCCCCCACTGTTGCCACTTCACCATGAATCACGGGCTTGACTTATTCTCCAATCCCGCTTCATCTCCTTTACTTCTGTTTCTGTCTGTCTTTATGTTTCTATATAAATTGGTTCATTACCGAATTCCAACTTTTGTTCCTTATCACTGTTGAAGTAAAAATGAGGCATGTTTTATGTATAAAGGTGCCCCACACACACACATACACACACACACACACACAGTAAACGATATATACACGTGTGTGCCTGCAGAAGTAATTTCAAGGTGTTTTATTACCGGTATTTAAGACGACCCCTTCATTTAGAAGTCTCAAAATTGGCAAAAAAAACTTGTCTTATACTCTGGCATATATGGTAATTTATATGCATATATTTATCTGTACAGGGTGTCCTTTGAGTTAAGGTATATACTTTGGGATTTGATGTGATAGTTCAGGTAATTTTTAATAAAAAATATTCTCTACACATATGCTGTTTTGCTTTATTTTGTGAGAAATTAAAGTTAGGTGTAGCAGGAACTGGTCACTTGGGTGGGTCTGCCTCCCTCTTCATCTGATTATGTGCTGAAGTGGTGCTGTGTGGCATTAAGTGGTAATTTTTTGTGCACAATGTAAGCAGTCAAACCTTTACAGGAAATACTAGCAAATGACAAATTTAATTTTTGTAGCATGTGTCAGTAAAGTAAATGTGCAGGTAACAGTAATACAATACTTGTCAAATGCTACTTTTTAAACATACAATTCATTTACTTCATGACAACCCTGTGTTACTGCCACTTTTATAAATGTCCCTTTAGATTATGCAGTAAGAGATGTTGAATTCTGTTTTCCTTTATTTATTTGCCCTTTATGTGTAGTTATTTGTATTCTTGTGGTGGTGGGGCCTTAGTATTATCATTCGAATAAGGCTCAGCTGCGTTCTCATCACAAAATGAATTTCTCAACCAAATCATCTTCATAGCAAAAAGATACTTTGGTATTCAGCTGATTGGCAATGCTTATTACTTTTATATCAAGATATTAACTATTGGATGTTGAGCATATGACAATTACTGAGTTACCATGTATGTTTACAAAGCTCTCGACAACCCCTGTATTACTGTGTTACCACTACATTTTCATTGACACATACAAAAACTTTAATTTGTCATTTGCTCCTGATTCCTATAGAATTTTGACTGTGTACATTTTACACAAAAAAATTATCACAATGTTGAGTGGCACCACTCAAAACAGAGTTGAGGAAGAAGAAAAAGGCCCAGCCAGGTGAATAATTTCTGCTACACACTGTTTCCATATTAATTTCTCACAAAAACGAAGCAAACGTGTATAGACTATTTTCAACTCAGAATTATTTAAATCATCCATGTCCAAATCATCAAATCATGCACTCATGGAACATTTTGTCCAATGTCTTACCAATCAGTTTTAAAAAGGATTTCTTCAGATTTTGATGAACACAGATACTCTCCACAGCCTCTGTAGATTACACTTCTGACATCCTTTCTCAGGGATAGGAAAGGAGTGAGATGATGGCAGTAGGTGTTGATCCCAGTGTTTGTGCTCTGCAGGGAATTTAATTCTAAGGCATAGGAGATTAAATTTGTAAAACAGTTGGATATATGAAATACAATATTAAATAACTTGGAATAGTAGTAATGAAGATAGAGAAGCAGGTGAACATTAGAAAGACACATTGTGAGAGTGATGGGAAGAACCAGAAGGATGTGGTGAGGATAAGATTGGGAACCTTAAAAAATAAAAGCCCATCCATACTAGACAATCTTGGACTTGTAATATTTTTCTAATTTCTCTAGACATTATTCCTAGAAACTGATTCATGTACTTTGCATATTGTAATATTTTTTTTCTAATTTCTCTGAACAATATTTCCAGAAACTGATTTGTATACTTTGGTCATCCATACACATAAGGAAAATTATAGAGGGAAATTTTTATAAGAGATATCTTGTGGAATAAAATGTATATATGCATATATTTACATATGAATGCATTCTTGAAATTTAAAATATGTAGAATAAGATCATAATTTGAACTAAGGCTTTGTAAATATTTCGTACAGACTTAATAGAATTATTCAGTTATTATTATTATTCACTTAATAGAATTATTCAGTTTGTTTGAAACATTCACAAAGCTTTAGTCCAAATTATGTTCTTACTCTATCATATTTTTAAATCATTATTTATATAAATCTATTTACTTGTCATTTGATTAAAAGAATCTTGTTTGGTCACCTTTATGTTTTTATTGCTAAAAACAGAAATGTGTATTTGAACAATGTTTTAGATATATGAATATTCCATAAAAAGTTCAGTGTATTATTTTCAGGTTTTACCATGTACAGGGAAGTCTAATTATGAGAAACTCATGATGCAATGACGGACTACATCCTAGGAAAGTTTCTTGGGACTGAAAACTTAGAGGACTGAGTTCAGACACTTATAGGGAAGTCTAGGGGGATCCTTCCCAGTCATGTTTCTACTGAAACTGAATTATCTGCGGTTAAAGCATGAATGTCCAGGCCAGGCAACACCACTGCTACATCCCCCCCCTCTTGAGTTTCATGCTTTTTTTTATGTAGCAAGGGAGAGCTGGCCAAGGGCAACAAAAATGGTGAAAATAAAAAGCCCACTAATTCTCAGTTCCCAGAAAGGTACAAAGTCAGGGACAAATATCTTGAAACCTCCCTCTTTAATGAGTCAAGTCATAGGAAGTTGGAAATACAGAGGCAGGTAGGGAGTTCCAGAGTTTACCAGCAAAAGGAACAAATGATGGAATGATAGTTAGCTCTTGCATTGAGAGTTGGACAGAATATAGATGAGAGGAAGAAGAGCCTGAAGACAGTCAGTCAGAGGAGAGGAGTTGATGAGACAAAAAGTTTTGATTCCACCCTATCTAATAAGGCTGTGTGAGTGGAACCTCCCCATACATGCAAAGAGTACTCCTTACTTGGATGGATAAGGCCCTTGTGCAGAGTTAGCAATTGGGGGGATGAGAATTACTGGCGGAGATATCTCAGAACGCCTAACTTCATAGAAGCTGTTTTAGCAAGAGACAAGATATGAAGTTTCCAGTTTAGATTATGAGTAAAGGAGAGATCAAGGATATTCATTGTAGAAGGAGATAGCTGGGTGTTATTACAGAAGAGGGGATAGTTGTCAGGAAGGTTGTCAAGTTGATACATGGAGAAATTGAGTTTTAAGGCATTGAACACTACTAAGTGTTCTCTGCCCTAATTAGAAATCTTGGATCAGAAGACAGGCATTCTATGGTGTCCCTGCAGATGTGGTTAAGTGTAGGATGGTATCATCAGCATAAGAGTGGATAGGGCAAGAAGTTTGGTTTGAGATCATTACATTCCCAATGTTCTTTGAGAACGTTTTGTTTAAGAACTGTGTTATGTGTAATTCAAGAGCCCAAAAACCAGACAATATTTGAAAGTGGTTGACAGAATGAATAGCTTATCTAAGATATTTTAATGAACGGCTCATTTAAGACTTGGAAAACAATACCATTTAACATAACCGTCCCCAGTCCTAGTAAAACCTAGTAAAAACACTTCTCATAATTCATCTGATGCATAACCAAGTTAACAATTGCACTTCAGGTTTTAGCCAAGAATATGCAACTGGGATTTGCTGAATTGCTAGTTCAGCCAGGAAACCATTCTATTGGTCTCAATCAACTGCCTTTTCAACAAATCCAATAGCTATCAATATAAAATTAAAAACAAGGACATTACTGGAAATTGGTTGTTTACATTATCACTGAGGAAGATAGTTGCCCAGCACAATGAAAGTCCAGTGCTTAGGAGTAATCCTGAACCACCTGTACTATCATTATCAAGAGTAAGTAGTACTCGACACCAGCCATTGCTTTGAAAACTGATCATTAGTTGGCAGGCAGTCATTTTAATTATATCAGATTAACATGTGTACCTTTTTTCTTAAAATACAGCAAGATACTATAAGTCATTGTCATTACTTCTCTACCATCCACGAGTTTTCTCTCCATCTAACGCGTGTTCCCTCTCCCTTTACTAAAAATACTTCCACTATCTCCTCTCTCTCTCTCTCTCTCTCTCTCTCTCTCTCTCTCTCTCTCTCTCTCTCTCTCTCTCTCTCTCATCTACTCCACTACTCTCTCACTCTCTCTCAGCATCTCCTTTCTTCACCCATGGGACATTGACTGCCCTTGGGATTCAGGCTTCTATCCTCTGGGGGAAACCCCTGCATTGCCTACCTCACTCGCCACATTCCTACTCAAGATGGACATCACACCTCTTGTTCTCTTAACTGATTGGCTACATCCATCTTCCTCGAGTCACTGCATTTCCTCATAAACCTCACCTCTACACACACACAGCATTCAGGGACAAACTATCATTCACTCTCCAGCTGGTCCAGACATCATCTCATCAACAGCCACATGACATTCATCTCTCTTCCACTCATCTTTCTGGCTGTAGACAAGAAAATATAAGTCCAAATTCAACTAAAGTATTTCCTTAAGATACCCACGATCTGATAGCCATCAGAATACACCCATGCGATGCAGCCTTGTCCACTCCTGCCTCTGCCCTGCTCCAGTGCCCAACTCCACGCTACCCATCACTTATGTCAGATAAACTTCAACCCATACCAGCAGTGGTTAACAACCCAAAACAATGGTGGCAGTTTGCAAATAATACAATGGTAGTGGTTGTAATTAGAACAATGGTGGCTGCAGTGTTCTATCAGTAGTGGATCTCCAAGCAACCTCAAACTCGAGTCTCCCATCGCCAGCCTTCATCTCCAGCTCCTCATTCCTGGTCACTCATCATGCCACGCACACTCAGTCCTGACCACAACGCCACTCCTATCTCCTCATGTGGGTTGAAATGGAAATGATTCCATTAGGTGTCACAATAGTCTAGGTCATATGGCACCACTATGGTTAATGGGAGAGCACTACATCTCCCACTGGGCAACAAGGTTTGGCAAGGATTCGATCCCGCCAGCACCGGAGGCCCAAGACAAGCCGCCTTAACTAACTATGCCACCCAGTCCCTCACGTGGGTTGACCTCATTGCCACTGTGTCCACCACTTCACCTCTCAGTCACACCTCATTGCACTTTCTCCATCTCTACTAGCTGACCGCCACCCCCTCCTGCTCGCAGTCGCTCCTCATTGTCACAGTTTGCCTCACATTCTGCGCTCATCCTGCCGTCTCCTCGTGCCTGTCCTTGCTTCTCACTGGGCCTGCCACTTTTGCTCTCCGCCGCCCACCCATCTGGTCATTGTCCCAACCTGCCCCACCCCATCAGGCCACCACTCCCGTGTGTCTGCTGCCTCAATGCTGCTCGTCTCACCAAAATGTAAGTACAAATATATTATTGCCTTTCTTGATTCCTTTCATACAGTGTTTTTAAGTGTTCTCTCTATTGGCATGTTCTGCTGTCTGTCTCTATCTTCCCCTGTCAATTTTGTCTCATCATTTATTGTGTTGTGTGTTGTTCTGTGTTTGTGCCTTTGTGTCTGTGTTCCTTCTTGGTCATGTGCTTACACTCTCATGGTCTCTCTCCCTCTCCTTTGCCACCCATCATCATGTCTGAAACTCTTCAACATATCACCTTCAATTACGAACTATCTTCTCTTCCAAACTTTCTGGGAATGGTGATGAGACTACATAATTTCATTGACTGTGTGACAGATGAATGCACCCGACAATCTACTACTTATGACAAGGAAAAGCTTTCCATATTCAAATCTTTGATCTCCTTCGACGATTCAAGCCTTGCTGGACTCCTAGTGCGTGCTGACAAATTTGCTTCCCTTACTTCCATTGACAATTTCACTTCAGAAGTGATAAATCACTTTCAAAGCCACAAAGCTGGGAGCCACACATTCTCTCCTAAAACTGTCTTCCTCAATCACACAACACACTTGTTCTCTGTCTAACCCCTTCCAAGCTGAGAGTCTTGCCTCTTTCTTTAGCTCTGAGCTTATCACCTAACTTCAAGCTTCCAACTGTTTCTCTAATGACTCTTTCCTAGGATGAACTAAAACATCTCTTTGCATATCTCCTTTTTACAACCTTCCTTGACATGCCAAATTTCCATGCTGCTTGTGACATTGAACTTACTCAATCTAATTTCCTCTAGGACATCTGCAAACAAATCATGGACAAACGACCTATCACCAACTCTGCTCCAATTCAGACACTTGACATCACATCTCATTCATCTCCCTTTCCTTCCTCTTCATACCACTCGTATTACCATGGACATTCACCTACTCGACACAACTAATTTCACTGTCTCTCACAACAGACATATACCTTGTACACATTGCCACTTCAAAGATCCTGTAAAAGTCTTTCTAGATGAATCTGGTCACCATTCCTTCAAAGCAAATGCCTTCTGTTCCTTTCATAAGAAAACATTCTCTTCAAGACTGCCGTCACTGACTCCCTTTCTCTCTCCCATTCCTCATCAGGAAACTCTCCGCGCTCTTCTCCCACCAGTCCGTCATAAATTCATCTTCCATTCTCAAAACTTCCTGTGCTTGCATCCCAAGATGTCTTGGTAACTGTAGAGTTTGCTTTATTCATCAGCCTGACTCTTCACTTCCTTCCATACACATCAACTACTCATCTTTTACCGGCATCACCACAAGTGTTAAATCTCTCCACTCCTCACACTGCTTTCCTGGATACTGGTATCTCCATCAGTTTAATCAAATTGAAACCTTTCAAAGCTCTGTCTGCCATCTCTAGTGATTCTGTCATCACCTTACCATCTGAACCTCAACATTCATGGTATTTCTGGTTCTAAGGTCTTCCCTCATAGTAAAGTTTATCTAATGCAGCTCCTTTTTACATTGTCTACCAGGTCTCTTTCAAAGCTGATTTTCTCATAGGATTTCAAACCATGCGTGACAATTTCAACATCTTTCCTTCTCTAAATCAAATCTCCCCAAAAGATACTTATATTCCTGCTTTCCTTCTCCTTCCCACACTCCTTTTGCTGGTGTTCTCTGTTACAAAGGATACTAATTCACATAACATGCCTGTCTCAAAGCTTTCCTCTGACCATTGTGTAACTGAAGCTAAACACATTTTGTTTGCTGAACCGGTAATCTTAACAGAATACGACTTGTCCATTGTAAACGTGTTGGTTGTTTGCTGCTCCTGGCAATGATGTTATTTGTTTGTCACAACAATCACCCTGCAAAAAAGTTCAATTAGAATCTGTTCTTACTACTCTTGATGACAATGGTTTATGCCAAATAGGTTTAAGGAATTATTCATCTTTGCCTGTCAAGCTCAAATCAGGTGTTGTATTCGAAGAAGCTTTGCCTTACTCTGAGAATTTCAAAAATTTGGATGATTACCCACCAATCAAATTAATCATGTCTCTGTATCTCAAAATGATTCTCAAATACCTCCTCCTATCACTAAGGATCATCTCTCAGATTTAGATTTCCCTGATCACGACCATGATTTACTGGCACTCCTTAATTCTTTCAGAAATGCAGTCTCTCTTCTTGGTGAAGCCTCGGGCCGCCACACAAGTGTCATCCAGCACGCCATCCATCTGGCACCTGGATCCAAGCCATCCTACACTTCAAGCTATCGAGTGCCATACGGCCACGGGATGTTACTGAACCAGCTTGTTCACCTCACAATGCTCCCTTGTTACTCGTTCCTAAAAAACAAGGTGATTCGACTTCAGGAACTTAAATTCATCCACAATTCTGGATAATTATTATCTTATGGGGAGATTAGATGACATTAGTCAATCTTTAGGCAAATCAAATTCAGTGTTCTCTACCCTAGAGTTAGTCACGATTTTTCCAAGTCGAACTAGAGGAATCATCTCTCCCTTACACTGCTTTCACTACCTCTTTAGGATAATTCATGTTCAAAAGATTGGCACAAGGTCTATGGAATTCTGCCCTATGTCACGCCAGTCCTCATTTTCCTAAATGGTTAACTAAAACAGTCCTCTTCACCGAGTGGTCAATTTCACTCCTTTGCTGACTCACTTCTGCTCTCTTATAAGCCTTACACTCAACTTGTGCATATTCATTGCCCTTCTCACTGGCTCAGACACAGGACTTACCTTATTTGATGGCATATAAGATGCAGTACTTTTCAGCAGGTCAGATTCAGGAAAAAAATTGTTTTTAGTGTATTTAAGCATATATTGGTAAAAACAGTCTAGCTGTACATTACACAAGTAGAAATATGGCTGTATATAAACAATTTAGCAGTACAGCTAAAGCAATAAGCATATACAAGACATCTCAATAGCAGGAAATAATAATAATAATATTAGGTCTTGGGGAAGTTTCTTGTATGGCTCAGCAGCACTCCCCTTAAGGTCATACTTGGGCAAGGCTTCAACACCTGCGTCCCATGGTGAAGGAACGTCGATGTGGCAGTCACAGTGATGTCAGATGCATGCTGTCATGATTAAAAAGTTTTAAAATTACTTTCCAATCATAAGAATTATTCCAATATACTTCCTGTCTCTATAACTAGGAATGGGGTCCATTACTTTTCAAGGTTGAAATATCAAAACCTGTTGCAGCACAGGACACAGTGTACCTATATAGTAGTAGTGCACCCCCCCCTCCTAAGTCTTGCCAACCAGTCCACTCTCTGCTATGACACACCATTCCATTTTCATGGTTCATGACATGCTGAGGTTAGGAAGGGCAAAACTGAGTTATACTAATATATATATATATATATATATATATATATATATATATATATATATATATATATATATATATATATATATATATATATATATATATATTACAGTCAATATCTAAATCCAGACAATTTGTAAAGTGACTTATTTTTTCAGGAAATTTGTGAATTGCCTGATTCACTCAGTCAATTTAGAAATCAGCTAAAAATTGCAGGCAATTTATAAAGTGACTAAAATTTTCATATATTTTCTTGACATATTGACTGAAATAAATTCTGGTATGGGCAAGGTCACAAATATTCCGACTCCGCCCGCCCGGCGAACGAATCCAGGTCCATTGGCTTGTGAAACCAGCTCAGAGCTCATTATTTTATTGACATACTGTGTGTGTGTGTGTGTGTGTGTGTGTGTGTGTGTGTGTGTGTGTGTGTGTGTGTGTACGTGTGTGTGTGTGTGTGTGTGTGTGCGTGTGTGACCGGTACAGGCGTCTGGGGGCTGGACAGCTCGCCAGTGCAGTTGTGTGGTGGCCTTGTCCCTGGCATTGTCCTTCCGTGACTAAAATTTTCAAACATATCCTCAATGTGCACAAAATAAACAGGTTCCTGAGTTCTATCATTCCGTTTCTTTATCAACTTTTCAACACCACCACACTGAAGAATTTGGTAACGCCCAAGGATGTAGTACTGACGATTTGATTTCTTTTTTGCACATGCTGCTACCCTGAGTTCTTCTATCAGATTGTACTGTAGTACTCGATTTTAGTCAGTAGTAATGACCTTGAGTCCGAGCTCTTCTTCAACATCAGTTCCTCGTAAAACTGTGCTTCCTGGGAACTCACCATATCTTCTACAAATTAAGTAAACCTCACGGAAGGACAATGCCAGGGACAAGGCAACACACAATTGCACTGGCGAGCTGTCCAGCCCCCAGACGCCTGTACCGGTCACACACACACACACACACACACACACACACACACACACACACACACACACAGTATGTCAATAAAATAATGAGCTCTGAGCTGGCTTCACAAGCCAATGGACCTGGATTCGTTCGCCAGGCGGGCGGAGTCGGAAGATTTGTGACCTTGCCCATACCAGGAGTCACATACCTCAGTCAATATGTCAAGAAAACATGAAAATTTTAGTCACTTTATAAATTGCCTGCAATTTTTAGCTGATTTCTAAATTGACTGAGTGAATCAGGCAATTCACAAATTTCTTGAAAAAAATAAGTCAATTTACAAATTGTCTGGATTTAGATATTGACTGTAACATATATACTTGTCAGATTTCGTGGTCAATAAACTATCTCTCTCTCTCTCTCTCTCTCTCTCTCTCTCTCTCTCTCTCTCTCTCTCTCTCTCTCGTCTCTCTCTCTCTCTCTCTCTCTCTCTCTCTCTCTCTCTCTCTCTCTCTCTCTCTCTCTCTCTCTCATACCTATCCAACTTGATAAATGAGCCCTTTATTGTAAGTTTCTTGGTTGTATGTCTTTCGTCCTAAGAATGTCGTCTACCTCTACCAGTTCCAGGTTCCAGCCAGGCTAACATGAACCACTGGAACGGAGAGATGGAGAGGTGTAGTGTAATGTAGTATAGTGTAGTGTAGTGTGAAGGCGTTATTTCTTGTTTTCTCTGGATTATTGAGCCTGAGTTTGTGTTTTGCTCCATGAACAGCTGTAATACTTAAAAGTGCTTCTGTCTCTCAGTGCGTGGCTAACACATGTATGTACACTTAACATACGTAGGTAGTTTGGTGTATGTGATGTGGTTGTGAAGTGCTTGTGATGTTTGTGGTAGTGGTGATGGTTGTAATAATGGCAATGGTGGTGGTGGTGGTGGTGGTGGTGATTAGATTAATTGTAGAGAAAGTGGTGATGGTTTTGCTAGTTGTCATGATGATGATACTGATTACAGTGGTAACAGTGGTGGTGGTGGTGGTGGTGGTGGTATTGGCAGCGGTACAGATTCTGAAAATGATAATAAAAGCAACTTTACTGAATTGGATCCAAAAACTTGCCTTTGTCTTCATTAACAAGGAAGAAAAACTTTATTTGGAAATGCAGCTTAAAAAATATAGAAGAAATGAACTATACTAACCAAATCCCAGTGTATGGACAACGCTGGAAGTCATTCTATAGAGATTAGCAGGCAATGTGTGCAGCATAATTCAACATGTGGTAGTAATGTCATCGTAATCTGTTCACACTCCAAGGGAGATTTTAGCGATGGGGTATAATAAAACTCCCTCTCTCTCTCTCTCTCTCTCTCTCTCTCTCTCTCTCTCTCTCTCTCTCTCTCTCTCTCTCTCTCTCTCTCTCTCTCTCTCTCTCTCTCTCTCTCTCTCTCTATTTAAACATTTATACTTGCATACTTTGCCCAAAGGTACACTATCGTGTGCCACCTATTTCAAGGGCAACAATTCTTAAATAATATCTTCATTTTTACACTTACATATATAAGAAAAAAACCTTATATCTAGGTACATATTTATATTTACAATTATTGTTATAATTACTAATATCTTAATTCTACAATTATTTACAAGTGACATCACTGCATTGTCACTGTCCGCTTGCCAGTTTTTAATGTGCAAGTAGATTCAGAGGGGTGGGCTGAGCCCCTCTCCACTTATGGGCCGCGAGTTTAGCACTCTGGGTGTTCATTTCCCGGATGTGTGGAGTGGCAGCAGTAAAGATGTTCCACATCCGAGACACTCGCCCCACAAATGTTCATTGGTGCTGGCTGGCATGGGATCGCGGCACCTCCACTGCATCACCACTATTGAGCAC
>CM035196.1:24845750-24856740 GCA_020233015.1 Callinectes sapidus
TTAAATAGCAGCGCGGGTGTGCCACACCGCGTTTTACCACATGTTAGCTACTTCTGAACTAGAGTATCAGCCATACGTATTTGTTTCTACACAATTATTATTTCCTTACATCATATATTAGAAATACCCCGTATTCCAACATGATTTCAGCATGAGGGACGATTCTTTATCAACCAACAATGCGAAGGGTGCATTGGGGGTGTGATGGTGGAGATACTGTGTGGGTGGAGGTGGTGGGGGTGGCCAGCTGGTGGTAGCAGCATGGACCAAGCCCCTTTTGGGTGTCCAGTGGTGGAAGGGCAATATTATGCTGGCCCTGATGATCAATATCACTCTTTGAGGCTGAATTTTGCCTTCCTTGTGATGTATCTGTCCCATTCTTTGCACCAGCACTGGGAGCATGTAACCAGGAAGTAGGCGATGGAAAAGATGATTCGGTAGCAAGTGGTGTCTGTGTGTTTCGGCAGCGCGGGGCTCCAACTTACCTTCACTATAGTGGAATTCTATTTCCTCCCCTATATACATATTCCTTACTGATATCACTGTCATCTTGCGGGTTAAAAATACAATTAGATGTGTTATGTTATATGTAGCATACGTTTACTTTGTCTACTTACTAGGTTTTGAAGATAAAAAAATGTTTTAGTGATTTTGCGTGTGCAGCAGGATAGGTACTTCAGATACATAGGATAATCAGATATATCGACAAGGGGTTTCCCCCGAATTGATCTGATATATTGAGGGTTTACTGTATATATATATATATATATATATATATATATATATGTATATATATATATATATATATATATATATGTGTGTGTGTGTGTGTGTGTGTGTGTGTGTGTGTGTGTGTGTGTGTGAATACAAAGATTTCATTGTTCTTTCTGACTTGTCTCCCACAGCTTCATCAAAAATCATTTTATTGCCTTTATGATTCTTTTGAAATTCACAAACTTTGGTGCAGCATCACATGCCCACAGGTTCTGCTTACCACAGTCCTCTTCAGTGATTTCATCATGGCTAGTACATCACATACGATAATGATTCCCCAATACTTAAACCTTAACTCTGGTGATTGATTGATTGAACCCTGTCTATGTGTATGCATCCTTTTCTTGCTCAGACTGCATATTTCTGTGGGTAGTGGAGTCTGCCATTTTGTATATTGTTGATGCATGCACTCTACTAGAATAAAGAAAATTTAAATGTAAACTTTCAAATTATGAAAGGATTATTACTGTCAAAAATATATACCTAACTGTTTTTTTCACTTCCAGGTCAGCTTTGGTGGATTACATGAAATCAAATGAGGAGAAAGAAAAAGAGAAGACAGCTAAGTGGCCTGGGGCAAATAATATTGCCACCAAATCTCCTAACAAGGCAGATGGTAAGACCTTAAATCTTCTATTTCATCCTACCTTGCTAGTCCTTTGCCATTCACTATCCTCAGGGTTACTTTTTTGCCTGTTATTGTTGATGTGCTATTTTCATGCAATTTTTTCCATGATGATTCTGTTCTTTCAACATCCTTCCTTGATGTCTATAGGCATGCAAGATCTTAAGGATTTTTTTCCAACAATTTCATACTTGTTGAGACTCACGTCAAAAGGCTTAACAGGTCCTCTGTGATGGTCTTTTTGCCAAAAATGGTTATATCATCTCAGCCATTGGTTCTTAAACTGGGAATGCCACAAGTTTTCAGGAAGAGTGTTGATTTTAAGGAGACATGAATGCTATCTGGAACTGAATGTGTCAGGTGTGTAATGCTTCTTTCTCCTTTATAACCATGTGATGCATGCAGCTGGAATGATGTCAATATCTGAGTAACAGTTTAACCAACAAGACAGTAGTAAGATTCTTGGTAAGATTATGACTCCTGATAATTATTGGATTTACAGTCTGCATTTTCTTTCTGTGTATTTAATGATAACTGGTTTTGTTAAAGAGTTGCATCTATTTGTTATTATTATTATTATTATTATTATTATTATTATTATTATTATTATTATTATTATTACTGTTGCTTTTTTGTATATATAAGTACATATCCACTTATCTGAATTCCAATACTCCAAACACTTTTGAGTTCCAAAAGTTTTCAGTGAGAGAGAAAAGGAGCAGAGAGAATTAGTAAAGAAAGTCATACAAAAGGTTCAAGATGACACTCAAAGGTTAGAGCATAAGATTGAAGAAAACCAATAGGAAAGGAAGTGCAAGGTCACTGAAAATGAGAATGAGATCACAATTGGTGGTGGAGGAGATTACAGCGAGAGCTGGTAGACTTGCCCAAAATGTAGCGTATAAGGATGTATACACTGAGCCCAGAACGGCACATAAGCCAACTATTAGGATCAACATACAGGATATTAGCAAATATTAGGGTGGCTTTCCACTACATGGATAAGGATATGATGAAAAAAATTCTAACCGGTATGATATGTCTGAGGTTGGAATTTGCTGCAGAGGTGTGGTCACCTAAGTGGATACTTGGAATGGATTAAAAGAAGAGGTTGTTACAGCAACCAACTTACATAAATTTAAGGAAATGTTGGATATATAGAGATATGGAGACAGGATACTATCAGCCCTGCTCCAATCCTGTATAATACAATTAGGTAAATACACACACATACTGCCCCTGAAAAAGTAATGAGACTAAACTGCCTACCTCTCTCTAATATCATTTACATTGCAACCAAATTGATACAGAATCGTAGGAATATGAGGTGTCTATGAGGTATTTGAGGTGTTGGTGGGTTAGCAGGGGCTGCTAACAACAGTAGATGTGTAGGTGGAGAAAGGGAGGGACTCCATAGAGGGAAGGAGAGCTGTTTGGTGATTCCAGCACACACACACACATATGGTGTAGGCATTTGTTTGATTATGATAGATACACTGCCAACCACATTTGAGAGATTAGTTATGATTGTAACAGCCAGTAACCAACCTTGAGAATGGTTGGTGACACTCTCTCTCTCTCTCTCTCTCTCTCTCTCTCTCTCTCTCTCTCTCTCTCTCTCTCTCTCTCTCTCTCTCTCTCTCTCTCTCTTATGCTAATTATAGCAGTTAATGAATACCTTTAGAATATAATCTTGTGTTTTTTTCATATATAAGTGACACGAGTTTCATTACACAATAACTATTTGAATTTGATATTTAATGATTTAATGTATGATAAGTTGCTTTACGATAGGTTTTTCAGAAATTAATATTATCATATCAATCTATCTATAATGGGGGGCATACACCAGGGGGCACGTGCGTTGCCTCACCCACTCTATGACACCACTCCGGCGATCATGCTTTGCAAGTCTCCACACAGGACCCCTTCCCATACTGAGTAACTCCCAACAGGAGGCATCAACTTGCTGCAGCCATGAGTTCTGTGGGTGTCCCTTTGGCCTCTTCCATGCTTGGTTATCCCTTTCAGAAACAACCTGATGAGCAGGATTGGTTTCTGGGTAGTGTGCCACATGCCCATATAGCCAAACGTTGAGCCAAACAGTTGGCGTATGTGCTGTTCAGGGCTCAGTGTGTCTTGTATAACTACTCCTAGATCTTTTTCTCTTTACTCTCCATTATTACTTCCTGCCCCATTTTTATACTCCCATTTAGGTGTGTGTGAGTGTGTGGTGATCATATTTTGTATCTTCACAGAGGCCAAGTATACCCCAACTTTAGGAGGAGAAGCTCTTGTGAGTGGGAGTGTTAAGGCTCACCATCTCTTGGTGCTGTTGCTTCGACTTCGCCAGATATGCTGCCATCCATCACTCATTAGGCAGGTAAGCTTGCTTCATATATACATGCAACTTCCTATTGAGGATAGATTAAAACTTCAGATAGGCAGAAAATTAAAAACAAGACAATGCAGTAAAAATCTGTTACTTTGAACATTGATGATCTAAATTTCCCAATTGTCTAAATTTTGAAGATGGGGTGAAAAAAAAATTATTGCCAAAATTAAGTTTCAGTGCAATTTCAAACCAGGCACCAGAAGCAGCATAATGACGAGAGGTGGAAATAGACCGTGCTATCCATGCTCCTCTACCCTACAATACCCTCCATAATAAGAAATTACAATTACAATACAATAATGAATTTCTATGAATAAATGTGTTGTTGGAGTGACATGAAATTATTGGAAATTATGACTTGTGGAGTTTAGGTGCTTGCATGTGAGGAGCCACATTGTTGTGAGTGGTGGGATAGAGTAGTGGACTGACTATCTGCACACCAGTCGAGTCTTTGCTCTAGGTCCTGTTAAACCAATAAACAGAGAGTGGAAAAGACAACAATATTTAAATTTTACTGCCAGTACTGCTATATTTCTTGTGTGAGCTAGTGAGAGGGACACAATTTATTGATGTAAATTGTGTCTCATTCATCATCCCTAACGCTTTTGATAGTGCACATGAATGTCAATGTTAGTCACTGCCACCTATTCTGGTACAAAATGAGCATTGCTTGCCAACTAATACATTGTTATAATGCATGATTGCTAAATGGTTGAAGAAAAACATGCCTAGTCTCAAAAAACTAATGGTGGGGTGGATAGCGTGTACAACTGCCACATAAAATATTGGTCAGCTCTGCACGCCACCCACCCTGTGTCTTATTTTATGCTCGTGCAATTTTTCATCACACATTTCTAATTGTATTCTTGTTGTGTTCACTTTCAATAGTCTTAATTGAAATGGCATCAAGCCACCACTACACACAATATTGAGGATTACCCCACTCTTCCCTTATTCCAGAAGAAAAAAGGATTGAAAAAGAACACTGCAGCATTGTAATGTTGAATAAGTGGTGTTGAGTACTGACAAATGACTGAGGAGAAACAGAGAAAGAAAAGAGAGGAGGAGAGGGAGAAAACAAAGAAAAAAACAATAGGAAAGAAAAAAGGTAAAGGAACAGGAAGTTAAAGCAAAGAGAAGAAGGAATTGAAGGAAAAGAAACAGTATTTGGAAAACATAAGGAAAGAAAGAGATGAGAAGAGAAAAGGGAAAGAAAAGCAGAAAGCTGAGGAAACAAACTCTCCAGACAGTGAGAATATATGAGTAGCTCCGCGGGAGAACAATCCAAGCGCCACCCTCAGAGAAAACGTGTTTTCGCACCCAAACGGGAGTTCAAGGCGTCCTCTATCACTAGATGTCGCTTAGATTTTTCTCCCTCTATGTTAATACGGTCTAAACCTCGATAGAATGCCAGGTATTTTTCGCCCTTGTTGACATGGAGGCTCTTGGGTAAATTTACTCCGCGGGAGAACAATCCAAGCGCCTCTGGCTGTGACATCATGGCAGCCAGCCCAATCCCCAGAGCGGGCGAGATGACGTGGTTAAGGCGTCAGGCCAGTCGGCCAATGGCGGAGCGTGAGATGTCGTGACGTACGTAGCGCGTGGCCAATGAGCTGGCCGCTTGCCCTCTCGGGGACTGAGTGTGCCACCAAAGCAGCCTCGGTGCCACAGTCTCGCTTGGACTACGCCATTCATAGAAGCATCTATTGAACTGTATTGCATTTCACTTCATTTTAACGATGGCTGCACGCGATTATGACACTGATGTTGTTGATGATCCACTTGCTATTGATGTTGTACAAGGGACAAACGAGAATGAAAATGAATAAGAGACCAGCAGAGGTAGCAAAAAGCCACGTTAAGTGGAAGCCTGCACGAATACTGCTCTTCCGCCTGAATTACAGAGAAGCCTATGTCAACAAGTCGGACTACACACTCGACAACAACAACGTCACCGAAGTCCGACAGATGAAAGGGAGGGGAGCTTGGTCCCGTAACAAGTTCAACCTGAGTACCGTCCCCTTCCAACCCTTGTATGATGCCCCCCTACAATTCAGTGAAGAGAAGCTCAGTGACTTAACAAGCATGTTATGCCTCATGCCAGATGACAAGAAGGCCTTTTACCAGGGCCTCCAGGCTGGCACAGTCCAGCACAATGTCTTGCATCCTGACGAGGATGACAACTAATCCTGGGCTTCGGGTGGAGGGGAAGGGACAGGAAAGAGGGGAATTAACATTCAACACTCAACTTTCACACAATTGTGGTAAAGCTACCTTTGATTTTATTTCATATCAGTGTTACAATCATTTCTATTACCTTAGTTTACATGAATACACCTCATTAAGATGAACGCCACACGTGAATAGTCTTTGTTTATCATCAATTCTGATTCAATGTGTGATTACCTCAAAATTACTTTTCATGTCCCTGGGAAGCTGACATGTTAAGGAACATTTTGGTATATGTTACGCTAAAATCGTATGGCTGATTTTCGAGATATTAAAGATTAAAACTTTAGGAGCGGTATATGTTACGCTAAAATCGTATGGCTGATTTTCGAGATATTAAAGATTAAAACTTTAGGAGCGATTTTCTCAGTTTTTCAAAAATGGCGCTTGGATCGTTCTCCCGCGGAGCTACTCATATATATATATATATATATATATATATATATATATATATATATATATATATATATATATATAAGCTGAGGAAACAGACTCTTCAGACAGTGGGAATATATATATATATATATATATATAGATAGATAGATAGATAGATAGATAGATAGATAGATAGATAGATATATATATTTATATATATATAGAGAGAGAGAGATTTTATTATTATTATTATTATTAGTTATTATTATTATTATTGTTGTTGTTGTTATTGTCAATTTTATGATTTCAGATGTTAAGTGATGAAAGTGTTGAAACAGATGGATTGGTACCTGGTGAACCCAATGAGATTGACGAAGACTTGATAGCACACATGTCAACTTTAAACATCAGTGAAAATGAGAGTGAGAAAGAGAACACTGATGTGCTCACCACAGCCAACCCAGTCTTCAAGGAGACATCCAAAAGCTCAAAGGTGGATATGTTTATTTTATTTTATTTGTCTATTTTGCTTATTGATTTGTGAAGGTTAGATAACAAAGACACAAACAGTAAAAGTTCTCAGATATCTCTTACACATGTGGATTCCCATTTTCTCATGCAAATTAATTAAACATGTCCATAATTACATTTATTCATTTATTATTATTATTTATTCACATTGGTATATTTTTTTACCACAAACAATTGCTTTGTATATTGGCTAGCCTCATCATTCAAAATGTATCTGTTTCCTCTTTTTTGCACACATACTCATTGCCAACCCAACCACAAATGCATTAAGGCCATAGCATTTCCCATTGTGTTACTATAAGCTTAACACCCAAGAAATTCATGCTAGTGCTTTACACCCAACATCTGTAAACAGTCATAGATTGTGTACCACTTGACACAGTTTGTGTCATCCTGCTCAGATTTTTGTGCTGAGTAGGTCATTGTTTTAGTGATGGTAGCAAGAGTATCTCAGTAATGTATTTTATAACTCTTCAGACTTCATATTTATCTATAGCCTGTATATATTTATTCTATAAGTTGTCTCTTCCATGCTTTCTCTATCATTGAATCTTTTAATGTACCCTACCATTTTTTTTTCCTCCCCTCTTTGATTCAAATTTGCATTCTTTTTCCTTACTAAGTTTGATAAATTCTTTTCATTTTGTTGGATCTCCCAAGCATTGTAAAACATGTTACAAGGTGTATATTTTTCATAAAGATGCAAAAAATTTCCGGACTAAGATGCATATGTTAACTTAAAACATTTAAGTTGCTTGTCACAAATTATCAACCGATTAAAATAATTTATCATAAAAATAGGCAATAATTTGTAGTGCTTACTTATTTTGAAATAGTGAATAAATACAAATTGTTGCTTATAAGATGTTTTTTATAGATGTTTTCAATATTTATATGTGTTTTGTGAAGAGATATAGTGGATAAGACAGCTATCAATCCCTTGAAATATGGTGACTGTTAAAACAAATGTTTGGGATGTTTTATAATAGGAAATGAAATATAAAGGGAAGCTTCAAAACAGTAGTAAAATTTTTTAGGCAATACATATAAGGCATAATTTGAGTTTTTAATATTTGTTGTAATAAGTTGTGTGTCATTTTGATTTGCATTGATGCTTTGCATTCCAGTTTTCTTATTTGTATGATATACTTTTAGATTTGAATTTTCATCTTTTTTTCTGTGCAATAAAAAGTCCCCCATTTAGGCCTCCACACTTGAAAGGTTAAGGGTTTCATGGATTTTACTTAGTTTTACCACTACAAGTACTTATATTTTTTAGGTACCTGTGTGTTCTTTGTTGTTTGGGAGATGACAAGTTGTTTCTACCTTCAGCTCAACAATTTCTTAGCAGCTGCAGTAAGTTAATGTTGTTTCTGTTTCCAGATTGAATGTCTTATCAGTGAACTCAAAGAACTTGGGAGTTCTGGGAGCAGAGACAAAATCATTGTTGTATCACAGTGGACTTCAATGCTGGAGATTGTTGGAAAGCATCTACATGAAGCAGGAATTAGACACCAATACATAACTGGCAAAACATGTATTAAGGATCGAGCAGCCATTGTTGAAGATTTTAATCTAAATCCCCGCGGACCACGGGTAAGATTAGAAATCCAGAGTATCAGATTACTTTAATGTTTTGTTCACATCTACTGTATTGATACTTCTCTTTATATTTAATAGGCTGGTATGCTGTCTAACAGTAGAATTTCATGGGATATATCTTCAATAGCTTAAAGGAAGAGTTTAAGAATGGAAAGGTTTGAAACAAACGGAAGAATGGCACAAATTTTAATAATTTTGAAACAGCGAAGATGACTTATAAAGTTATTGGTCATTGTTGGAAGTAGGTAGTTGTATACCATCTGATTGTATTGAAAGTACAGTAGAATCTTATTTCTATGGCACAAATGGAACCATATCCCTCCTCAGCATCCCTCAAAGTGGAGGTGCATCTGGTGTTTTGCCTCTGCTAGTTAGGGGGACCACTCCTGGTGATTTGAATTTTATAGTCTAACTTGTTCTATCATTTCTTTAGTTATTCTTGCACATGAATAATTATTGTTCATTATTCTGTATTATCTAATGAAAATGGTATTAATTTGATAATACAACTTTTTTTTTTTTTGTCTTAAAGGTGATGCTTCTGTCTTTGGCTACTGGAGGTGTTGGCTTGAACCTAGTAGGAGCCAACCACTTGTTTATGCTAGACATGCATTGGAATCCCCAGATGGAAGCTCAGGCTTGTGATCGTGTGTACCGAGTTGGCCAAACTAAGCCTGTCACAATTCACAGGTAGGTTACAAAATGTTCTTGATCCAACACTCACCCAATTTCTGTTTGGGAGAAATCTATCATAACACTGCTCTAATGAATTTTAGTCAATGATTTATCCAGATAGTGCATAGAATGATAGAAGAAAATATTCAAGTACCCTAGAATAATCCTCCATATGAAGGTGGTTTATATGAGACTGCCAAAGATGATATAGTTTATAACATCTTGGGAAGGGAGTAATCTAAATGCAAGAATGCCAATTCTTCCTGTAGTTATACTTGTGACTCAAACATACAGCACTTATTACTGATTCTGATGTTGTAACAATGAATGCACAATATTGTTACTCGATTACTATCACTGTTTCTCTTATTAATGTTAAGTTTCTTTCAGTGTACATTGGTATTACTAAACTTTAATTTGCATGTTTTTCTCATGTTGGAATGCATTATTCAGTTTTGCATGTATTTAATAGGAAATCCTGTTTCACTATGCGAGCTATTTCATGATACGAGCTCAGTTGTGGAACGAATTAAACTCATACATAGAGGTATGACTGTATATTCAAATAGGAATGTACACAATTTATTGGCTCCTTGACCGAGTGAGCTTCTCTCACCACAGATGACAAATGTTTACTGAGAGACATGGTTGGAACTGGTGCCGGCATTGTGTTTACAACAGTGTGTCATTGTAAACATGATGCCAATGCCAGCTCTGACTCACCTCACCATGTCATTAAACATTCATCATATGTAAAGAGAGATCATTCCTTATTGAATTTATTAATGTATATATATGTAGGTACCTCTTTTTTTTTACATGTTTTTGAATATGAGTTCCAAAATTTAAAAAAAAACCATACACACACATACGTGCATAGAGAACATTATATATGTACAGTAAACCCTTGATATACCGGATCAATTGGGGGAAACCTCTCATCAATATATCCGATTATCTGATGTATCTGAAGTAACTTATCCTGCTGCACACGCAAAATCACTAAAACATTTATTTATCTTCAAAACCTAGTAAGTAGACAAAGTAAACGTATGCTACATATAACATAACACATCTAAATGTATTTTTAACCTGCAAGATGACAGTAATATAAGTAAGGAATATGTATATAGGGGAGGAAATAGAATTTCACTATAGTGAAGGGAAGTTGGAGCCGACGCACCACCAACACACACACACACACACCACTTGCTACCGAATCATCTTTTCCATCGCCTACTTCCTGTTTACATGTTCCCAGTGCTGGTGCAAAGAATGGGACAGATACATCACATCTTTCCTTTTTCAGACAATGTAGGTACTGCACTACCTTTGGCAGCCATCATAAAGTACAAATAGGATAGCGAATAACACAAACAAAGATCAATCGCTTGACCGTAACTCTGACCGATACCACAGCACAACAAAGACTGATGATCAATCATCGAGGAGTAGCGTGGGGGGACAATTTGACGGGAAACTGGACTGGATGCGCGCTGCATATTTTCGACGATCCTGATTTAAATTTTTAAAAATCTGGTGGCTAGAAAAGTCCGATGTAGCTGAAATTCGATATATAGATATCCAATATATCGAGGACTTACTGCATATATATATATATATATATATATATATATATATATATATATATATATATATATATACGCAGTAAGCCCTTGATATATCGAATATTTATATATTGGATATCAGCTATATTTTTGAAAAATTATATATATATATATATATATATATATATATATATATATATATATATTTTTATG
>CM035196.1:24860416-24876775 GCA_020233015.1 Callinectes sapidus
TTTCTTGATCTTGCAGGTGATCCATGCAGAATGGATTAAGTGATACACCTTCCTGCATCACCTGGAACAAGAAGGCAAAATCTCTTTTGAGTGATACATACTAACATATGTACAAAGTTAGAAACAACTTAGACATTATTCTGCCATCTCAATAGAAGAACAAACCTATTAAGTTTGAAATATTTGGATTATTGGGTAGCAGTATTCTGTTTTTATTTTAGCCTTATAACTTCTATTTCTCTCACTGAGAATATTGAAATGGATGTGCCTTTAATTCACACACCACTGCCACAGCTGGCTTTTTGAACAATAATTGTGAAGTTGAAGATTTTTTCCCTTTCATTTGCAAAAAAATTTTTTTATCACAGATTATTTGTTTTTAATTTTTAGTTACAGGAACAGGAATTATGTGGGGAATGTCAAGGGATAAATCATCAAGTAGTTCTTAGTTTTTTAGCTTCTCTTGTTCTTCTCTTTGCAGTGATATTTATTAATTTAAGGGGCATATTAAATTTAGTTCTTCCTTATTGTATCCTTAGTTTATAAGTTTCATCTCTTACTTCCTTCTTTCCAATTCAATTTAATTCATTTGAATAAACATGAGGTAGGTTTCTGTAGAAATTAAATTTCAAGTGCCTGCATCTCCTTGGAGTTACTGTTAGGAATCACAGTCTGAACTAATACCGTATATGTCTGACTATTGTTACCATGGCAAAATTTACTGTCTGTGTTCTGCACAGCTCCAGGTGTTTTTGAAGAAAATGAGAGGAATATAGCCATAGTTTCTGTTAGCCTGATTGGCAATTGATTATTATCATGGTGTGGTTGGAATTGGCAGTTTCAGGTGTGGAGTGAGGGTATCACCAGATTCCCCCACTGTTGCCACTTCACCATGAATCACGGGCTTGACTTATTCTCCAATCCCGCTTCATCTCCTTTACTTCTGTTTCTGTCTGTCTTTATGTTTCTATATAAATTGGTTCATTACCGAATTCCAACTTTTGTTCCTTATCACTGTTGAAGTAAAAATGAGGCATGTTTTATGTATAAAGGTGCCCCACACACACACACACACACACACACACACACACACACACACACACACACACACACACAGTAAACGATATATACACGTGTGTGCCTGCAGAAGTAATTTCAAGGTGTTTTATTACCGGTATTTAAGACGACCCCTTCATTTAGAAGTCTCAAAATTGGCAAAAAAAACTTGTCTTATACTCTGGCATATATGGTAATTTATATGCATATATTTATCTGTACAGGGTGTCCTTTGAGTTAAGGTATATACTTTGGGATTTGATGTGATAGTTCAGGTAATTTTTAATAAAAAATATTCTCTACACATATGCTGTTTTGCTTTATTTTGTGAGAAATTAAAGTTAGGTGTAGCAGGAACTGGTCACTTGGGTGGGTCTGCCTCCCTCTTCATCTGATTATGTGCTGAAGTGGTGCTGTGTGGCATTAAGTGGTAATTTTTTGTGCACAATGTAAGCAGTCAAACCTTTACAGGAAATACTAGCAAATGACAAATTTAATTTTTGTAGCATGTGTCAGTAAAGTAAATGTGCAGGTAACAGTAATACAATACTTGTCAAATGCTACTTTTTAAACATACAATTCATTTACTTCATGACAACCCTGTGTTACTGCCACTTTTATAAATGTCCCTTTAGATTATGCAGTAAGAGATGTTGAATTCTGTTTTCCTTTATTTATTTGCCCTTTATGTGTAGTTATTTGTATTCTTGTGGTGGTGGGGCCTTAGTATTATCATTCGAATAAGGCTCAGCTGCGTTCTCATCACAAAATGAATTTCTCAACCAAATCATCTTCATAGCAAAAAGATACTTTGGTATTCAGCTGATTGGCAATGCTTATTACTTTTATATCAAGATATTAACTATTGGATGTTGAGCATATGACAATTACTGAGTTACCATGTATGTTTACAAAGCTCTCGACAACCCCTGTATTACTGTGTTACCACTACATTTTCATTGACACATACAAAAACTTTAATTTGTCATTTGCTCCTGATTCCTATAGAATTTTGACTGTGTACATTTTACACAAAAAAATTATCACAATGTTGAGTGGCACCACTCAAAACAGAGTTGAGGAAGAAGAAAAAGGCCCAGCCAGGTGAATAATTTCTGCTACACACTGTTTCCATATTAATTTCTCACAAAAACTAAGCAAACGTGTATAGACTATTTTCAACTCAGAATTATTTAAATCATCCATGTCCAAATCATCAAATCATGCACTCATGGAACATTTTGTCCAATGTCTTACCAATCAGTTTTAAAAAGGATTTCTTCAGATTTTGATGAACACAGATACTCTCCACAGCCTCTGTAGATTACACTTCTGACATCCTTTCTCAGGGATAGGAAAGGAGTGAGATGATGGCAGTAGGTGTTGATCCCAGTGTTTGTGCTCTGCAGGGAATTTAATTCTAAGGCATAGGAGATTAAATTTGTAAAACAGTTGGATATATGAAATACAATATTAAGTAACTTGGAATAGTAGTAATGAAGATAGAGAAGCAGGTGAACATTAGAAAGACACATTGTGAGAGTGATGGGAAGAACCAGAAGGATGTGGTGAGGATAAGATTGGGAACCTTAAAAAATAAAAGCCCATCCATACTAGACAATCTTGGACTTGTAATATTTTTCTAATTTCTCTAGACATTATTCCTAGAAACTGATTCATGTACTTTGCATATTGTAATATTTTTTTTCTAATTTCTCTGAACAATATTTCCAGAAACTGATTTGTATACTTTGGTCATCCATACACATAAGGAAAATTATAGAGGGAAATTTTTATAAGAGATATCTTGTGGAATAAAATGTATATATGCATATATTTACATATGAATGCATTCTTGAAATTTAAAATATGGTAGAATAAGATCATAATTTGAACTAAGGCTTTGTAAATATTTCGTACAGACTTAATAGAATTATTCAGTTATTATTATTATTCACTTAATAGAATTATTCAGTTTGTTTGAAACATTCACAAAGCTTTAGTCCAAATTATGTTCTTACTCTATCATATTTTTAAATCATTATTTATATAAATCTATTTACTTGTCATTTGATTAAAAGAATCTTGTTTGGTCACCTTTATGTTTTTATTGCTAAAAACAGAAATGTGTATTTGAACAATGTTTTAGATATATGAATATTCCATAAAAAGTTCAGTGTATTATTTTCAGGTTTTACCATGTACAGGGAAGTCTAATTATGAGAAACTCATGATGCAATGACGGACTACATCCTAGGAAAGTTTCTTGGGACTGAAAACTTAGAGGACTGAGTTCAGACACTTATAGGGAAGTCTAGGGGGATCCTTCCCAGTCATGTTTCTACTGAAACTGAATTATCTGCGGTTAAAGCATGAATGTCCAGGCCAGGCAACACCACTGCTACATCCCCCCCCTCTTGAGTTTCATGCTTTTTTTTATGTAGCAAGGGAGAGCTGGCCAAGGGCAACAAAAATGGTGAAAATAAAAAGCCCACTAATTCCCAGTTCCCAGAAAGGTACAAAGTCAGGGACAAATATCTTGAAACCTCCCTCTTTAATGAGTCAAGTCATAGGAAGTTGGAAATACAGAGGCAGGTAGGGAGTTCCAGAGTTTACCAGCAAAAGGAACAAATGATGGAATGATAGTTAGCTCTTGCATTGAGAGTTGGACAGAATATAGATGAGAGGAAGAAGAGCCTGAAGACAGTCAGTCAGAGGAGAGGAGTTGATGAGACAAAAAGTTTTGATTCCACCCTATCTAATAAGGCTGTGTGAGTGGAACCTCCCCATACATGCAAAGAGTACTCCTTACTTGGATGGATAAGGCCCTTGTGCAGAGTTAGCAATTGGGGGATGAGAATTACTGGCGGAGATATCTCAGAACGCCTAACTTCATAGAAGCTGTTTTAGCAAGAGACAAGATATGAAGTTTCCAGTTTAGATTAGGAGTAAAGGAGAGATCAAGGATATTCATTGTAGAAGGAGATAGCTGGGTGTTATTACAGAAGAGGGGATAGTTGTCAGGAAGGTTGTCAAGTTGATACATGGAGAAATTGAGTTTTAAGGCATTGAACACTACTAAGTGTTCTCTGCCCTAATTAGAAATCTTGGATCAGAAGACAGGCATTCTATGGTGTCCCTGCAGATGTGGTTAAGTGTAGGATGGTATCATCAGCATAAGAGTGGATAGGGCAAGAAGTTTGGTTTGAGATCATTACATTCCCAATGTTCTTTGAGAACGTTTTGTTTAAGAACTGTGTTATGTGTAATTCAAGAGTCCAAAAACCAGACAATATTTGAAAGTGGTTGACAGAATGAATAGCTTATCTAAGATATTTTAATGAACGGCTCATTTAAGACTTGGAAAACAATACCATTTAACATAACCGTCCCCAGTCCTAGTAAAACCTAGTAAAAACACTTCTCATAATTCATCTGATGCATAACCAAGTTAACAATTGCACTTCAGGTTTTAGCCAAGAATATGCAACTGGGATTTGCTGAATTGCTAGTTCAGCCAGGAAACCATTCTATTGGTCTCAATCAACTGCCTTTTCAACAAATCCAATAGCTATCAATATAAAATTAAAAACAAGGACATTACTGGAAATTGGTTGTTTACATTATCACTGAGGAAGATAGTTGCCCAGCACAATGAAAGTCCAGTGCTTAGGAGTAATCCTGAACCACCTGTACTATCATTATCAAGAGTAAGTAGTACTCGACACCAGCCATTGCTTTGAAAACTGATCATTAGTTGGCAGGCAGTCATTTTAATTATATCAGATTAACATGTGTACCTTTTTTCTTAAAATACAGCAAGATACTATAAGTCATTGTCATTACTTCTCTACCATCCACGAGTTTTCTCTCCATCTAACACATGTTCCCTCTCTCTTTACTAAAAATACTTCCACTATCTCCTCTCTCTCTCTCTCTCTCTCTCTCTCTCTCTCTCTCTCTCTCTCTCTCTCTCTCTCTCTCTCTCATCTACTCCACTACTCTCTCACTCTCTCTCAGCATCTCCTTTCTTCACCCATGGGACATTGACTGCCCTTGGGATTCAGGCTTCTATCCTCTGGGGGAAACCCCTGCATTGCCTACCTCACTCGCCACATTCCTACTCAAGATGGACATCACACCTCTTGTTCTCTTAACTGATTGGCTACATCCATCTTCCTCGAGTCACTGCATTTCCTCATAAACCTCACCTCTACACACACACAGCATTCAGGGACAAACTATCATTCACTCTCCAGCTGGTCCAGACATCATCTCATCAACAGCCACATGACATTCATCTCTCTTCCACTCATCTTTCTGGCTGTAGACAAGAAAATATAAGTCCAAATTCAACTAAAGTATTTCCTTAAGATACCCACGATCTGATAGCCATCAGAATACACCCATGCGATGCAGCCTTGTCCACTCCTGCCTCTGCCCTGCTCCAGTGCCCAACTCCACGCTACCCATCACTTATGTCAGATAAACTTCAACCCATACCAGCAGTGGTTAACAACCCAAAACAATGGTGGCAGTTTGCAAATAATACAATGGTAGTGGTTGTAATTAGAACAATGGTGGCTGCAGTGTTCTATCAGTAGTGGATCTCCAAGCAACCTCAAACTCGAGTCTCCCATCGCCAGCCTTCATCTCCAGCTCCTCATTCCTGGTCACTCATCATGCCACGCACACTCAGTCCTGACCACAACGCCACTCCTATCTCCTCATGTGGGTTGAAATGGAAATGATTCCATTAGGTGTCACAATAGTCTAGGTCATATGGCACCACTATGGTTAATGGGAGAGCACTACATCTCCCACTGGGCAACAAGGTTTGGCAAGGATTCGATCCCGCCAGCACCGGAGGCCCAAGACAAGCCGCCTTAACTAACTATGCCACCCAGTCCCTCACGTGGGTTGACCTCATTGCCACTGTGTCCACCACTTCACCTCTCAGTCACACCTCATTGCACTTTCTCCATCTCTACTAGCTGACCGCCACCCCCTCCTGCTCGCAGTCGCTCCTCATTGTCACAGTTTGCCTCACATTCTGCGCTCATCCTGCCGTCTCCTCGTGCCTGTCCTTGCTTCTCACTGGGCCTGCCACTTTTGCTCTCCGCCGCCCACCCATCTGGTCATTGTCCCAACCTGCCCCACCCCATCAGGCCACCACTCCCGTGTGTCTGCTGCCTCAATGCTGCTCGTCTCACCAAAATGTAAGTACAAATATATTATTGCCTTTCTTGATTCCTTTCATACAGTGTTTTTAAGTGTTCTCTATTGGCATGTTCTGCTGTCTGTCTCTATCTTCCCCTGTCAATTTTGTCTCATCATTTATTGTGTTGTGTGTTGTTCTGTGTTTGTGCCTTTGTGTCTGTGTTCCTTCTTGGTCATGTGCTTACACTCTCATGGTCTCTCTCCCTCTCCTTTGCCACCCATCATCATGTCTGAAACTCTTCAACATATCACCTTCAATTACGAACTATCTTCTCTTCCAAACTTTCTGGGAATGGTGATGAGACTACATAATTTCATTGACTGTGTGACAGATGAATGCACCCGACAATCTACTACTTATGACAAGGAAAAGCTTTCCATATTCAAATCTTTGATCTCCTTCGACGATTCAAGCCTTGCTGGACTCCTAGTGCGTGCTGACAAATTTGCTTCCCTTACTTCCATTGACAATTTCACTTCAGAAGTGATAAATCACTTTCAAAGCCACAAAGCTGGGAGCCACACATTCTCTCTTAAAACTGTCTTCCTCAATCACACAACACACTTGTTCTCTGTCTAACCCCTTCCAAGCTGAGAGTCTTGCCTCTTTCTTTAGCTCTGAGCTTATCACCTAACTTCAAGCTTCCAACTGGTTCTCTAATGACTCTTTCCTAGGATGAACTAAAACATCTCTTTGCATATCTCCTTTTTACAACCTTCCTTGACATGCCAAATTTCCATGCTGCTTGTGACATTGAACTTATCTAATTTCCTCTAGGACATCTGCAAACAAATCATGGACAAACGACCTATCACCAACTCTGCTCCAATTCAGACACTTGACATCACATCTCATTCATCTCCCTTTCCTTCCTCTTCATACCACTCGTATTACCATGGACATTCACCTACTCGACACAACTAATTTAACTGTCTCTCACAACAGACATATACCTTGTACACATTGCCACTTCAAAGATCCTGTAAAAGTCTTTCTAGATGAATCTGGTCACCATTCCTTCAAACCAAATGCCTTCTGTTCCTTTCATAAGAAAACATTCTCTTCAAGACTGCCGTCACTGACTCCCTTTCTCTCTCCCATTCCTCATCAGGAAACTCTCCACACTCTTCTCCCACCAGTCCGTCATAAATTCATCTTCCATTCTCAAAACTTCCTGTGCTTGCATCCCAAGACGTCTTGGTAACTGTAGAGTTTGCTTTATTCATCAGCCTGACTCCTCACTTCCTTCCATACACATCAACTACTCATCTTTTACCGGCATCACCACAAGTGTTAAATCTCTCCACTCCTCACACTGCTTTCCTGGATACTGGTATCTCCATCAGTTTAATCAAATTGAAACCTTTCAAAGCTCTGTCTGCCATCTCTAGTGATTCTGTCATCACCTTACCATCTGAACCTCAACATTCATGGTATTTCTGGTTCTAAGGTCTTCCCTCATAGTAAAGTTTATCTAATGCAGCTCCTTTTTACATTGTCTACCAGGTCTCTTTCAAAGCTGATTTTCTCATAGGATTTCAAACCATGCGTGACAATTTCAACATCTTTCCTTCTCTAAATCAAATCTCCCCAAAAGATACTTATATTCCTGCTTTCCTTCTCCTTCCTACACTCCTTTTGCTGGTGTTCTCTGTTACAAAGGATACTAATTCACATAACATGCCTGTCTCAAAGCTTTCCTCTGACCATTGTGTAACTGAAGCTAAACACATTTTGTTTGCTGAACCGGTAATCTTAACAGAATACGACTTGTCCATTGTAAACGTGTTGGTTGTTTGCTGCTCCTGGCAATGATGTTATTTGTTTGTCACAACAATCACCCTGCAAAAAAGTTCAATTAGAATCTGTTCTTACTACTCTTGATGACAATGGTTTATGCCAAATAGGTTTAAGGAATGATTCATCTTTGCCTGTCAAGCTCAAATCAGGTGTTGTATTCGAAGAAGCTTTGCCTTACTCTGAGAATTTCAAAAATTTGGATGATTATCCACCAATCAAATTAATCATGTCTCTGTATCTCAAAATGATTCTCAAATACCTCCTCCTATCACTAAGGATCATCTCTCAGATTTAGATTTCCCTGATCACGACCATGATTTACTGGCACTCCTTAATTCTTTCAGAAATGCAGTCTCTCTTCTTGGTGAAGCCTCGGGCCACACAAGTGTCATCCAGCACGCCATCCATCTGACACCTGGATCCAAGCCATCCTACACTTCAAGCTATCGAGTGCCATACGGCCACGGGATGTTACTGAACCAGCTTGTTCATCTCACAATGCTCCCTTGTTACTCGTTCCTAAAAAACAAGGTGATTCGACTTCAGGAACTTAAATTCATCCACAATTCTGGATAATTATTATCTTATGGGGAGATTAGATGACATTAGTCAATCTTTAGGCAAATAAAATTCAGTGTTCTCTACCCTAGAGTTAGTCACGATTTTTGCAAGTCAAACTAGAGGAATCATCTCTCCCTTACACTGCTTTCACTACCTCTTTAGGATAATTCATGTTCAAAAGATTGGCACAAGGTCTATGGAATTCTGCCCTATGTCACGCCAGAGTCCTCATTTTCCTAAATGGTTAACTAAAACACTGTCCTCTTCACCGAGTGGTCAATTTCACTCCTTTGCTGACTCACTTCTGCTCTCTTATAAGCCTTACACTCAAACTTGTGCATATTCATTGCACCTCTCACTGGCTCAGACACAGGACTTACCTTATTTGATGGCATATAAGATGCACCCCCCCCCCCTTTCAGCAGGTCAGATTCAGGAAAAAATTGTTTTTAGTGTATTTAAGCATATATTGGTAAAAACAGTCTAGCTGTACATTACACAAGTACAAACATGGCTGTATATAAACAATTTAGCAGTACAGCTAAAGCAATACGCATATACAAGACATCTCAATAGCAGGAAATAATAATAATAATATTAGGTCTTGGGGAAGTTTCTTGTACGGCTCAGCAGCACTCCCCTTAAGGTCATAATTGGGCAAGGCTTCAACACCTGCGTCCCATGGTGAAGGAACGTCGAAGTGGCAGTCACAGTGCTGTCATGATTAAAAAGTTTTAAAATTACTTTCCAATCATAAGAATTATTCCAATATACTTCCTGTCTCTATAACTAGGAATGGGGTCCACTACTTATATATATATATATATCCAGACAATTTGTAAAGTGACTTATTTTTTCAGGAAATTTGTGAATTGCCTGATTGTCACTCAGTCAATTTAGAAATCAGCTAAAAATTGCAGGCAATTTATAAAGTGACTAAAATTTTCATGTATTTTCTTGACATATTGACTGAAATAAATCCTGGTATGGGCAAGGTCACAAATCCTCCGACTCCGCCCGCCCGGCGAATGAATCCAGGTCCATTGGCTTGTGAAGCCAGCTCAGAGCTCATTATTTTATTGACATACTGTGTGTGTGTGTGTGTGTGTGACCGGTACAGGCGTCTGGGGGCTGGACAGCTCGCCAGTGCAGTTGTGTGTTGGCCTTGTCCCTGGCATTGTCCTTCCAGGACTAAAATTTTCAAACATATCCTCAATGTGCACAAAATAAACAGGTTCCTGAGTTCTATCATTCCGTTGCTTTATCAACTTTTCAACACCACCACACTGAAGAATTTCGTAACGCCCAAGACGATTTGATTTCTTTTTTGCACATGCTGCTACCCTGAGTTCTATCAGATTGTAGTACTCGATTTTAGTCAGTAGTAATGACTTTGAGTCCGAGCTCTTCTTCAACATCAGTTCCTCGTAAAACTGTGCTTCCTGGGAACCCACCATATCTTATACAAGTTAAGTAAACCTCACAGAAGGACAATGCCAGGGACAAGGCCAACACACAACTGCACTGGCGAGCTGTCCAGCCCCCAGACGCCTGTACCGGTCACACACACACACACACACACAGTATGTCAATAAAATAATGAGCTCTGAGCTGGCTTCACAAGCCAATGGACCTGGATTCATTCGCCGGGCGGGCGGAGTCGGAAGATTTGTGACCTTGCCCATACCAGGATTTATTTCAGTCAATATGTCAAGAAAATACATGAAAATTTTAGTCACTTTATAAATTGCCTGCAATTTTTAGCTGATTTCTAAATTGACTGAGTGACAATCAGGCAATTCACAAATTTCCTGAAAATATAAGTCACTTTACAAATTGTCTGGATTTAGATATTGACTGTAATATATATATATATATATATATATATATATATATATATATATACATTGTACACATGTAATTATGTAACTGTTGTTTAGGTTGCATAAAGGAACTGCTGGCCACTGAATGAAATATCGCATATTAGTGAAAAGAAGCATACCTAAAGTATATATTCTATCGGGGGGATTTGAACCCCGAGTAAATTAGGAAACATGTAAAACGAACAAGCGTAAAATGACTCTTCTCCCCTGAGTGATTGTCTTCAGTCTCTCTTTTCACCGCAATGTTACATTTCTTGCTATATTCATTTTGACTCCTCTATTGATCTTGCTAACTGCATGCCTCCTGTCCTCCTGCAGCCTCGCTACACAGGACTTTCTTCTTCCTCTCACCCCTATTCTGTCCAACTCTCTAATGCAAGAGTTCACCAGTAGTCTCAAACATTCATTCCTTTCTCTGGTAAACCCTGCAATTCCCTGCCTGCCTCTTTATTTTCAACTTCCACTGACTTCCCTCTATTCAAGAGGGAGATTTTAAGACATTTCTCCCTGACTTTCAGCTAATTCTTTACCCTTACAGCAGACTGGCAATTAGTGGGCTTTTTATTTTTGATATTTTTGTTACCCTTGGCTGGCTTCCCATTCTTTTATATATATATATATATATATATATATATATATATATATATATATATTAGATTATATATATATATATCTATATATATATATATATATTAGGCATTTTTAATTTACTCACAGTCCAGAATTGCCCCCCCCCCTCCCCCCAAAAAAGTGATTTACAATTCTTTTCATTATGTGATAATTCATTAAGCAGCCAACAGATGTCTCACATAAATTCCTTTATGCCACTCATATATATATATATATATATATATATATATATATATATATATATATATATATATATATATATATAAAGGTACCCTCACTCAATTACATTATCAAGGCAAAATTCACTGTCCTTAATCTACACAATTCCAGGTATAACTGAGCTCCAAATGACAGGAATATTAATTACTTCCTTTTCATGATGAGTACTAATTGTCACAGGTTTACTGATGGAGCCTCACTGGACACTGCAGCAATAATACGATAGGCTTAATTGGTAATTATCACTAACACCTTGTCACGCAATATTAATTTTATAATGAGATTGGCTGTGAAGGCCATAATTGGCTAGCTTAACAAAGTATTTATCAACATGAAGGTTTGTTAGCCTTATCAGCAAATACTTATTATCATCATGCATGTGAATAATAATTTGAATAATGAATACTAGTGTTAATACATGATAACATGTAGCCATTGCTTGAAACTGACTGGACAAGACATATCACAGTCAGGGATTAACGATCAAGGCTTGTGTTTGTTCTTCCAAATCAGATTAGAGAATGAGCAAGTAACATGTCCTCATCTCATGCCCAGATTTGGGTCTAAAAGAGTAATATACTAAAATATAAAGATGGGAAAAAAACATGAAAAAGGGAGAAAGAGAAGGGAGGAGGGTGAGGTGAAGGAAAGTACAGCCCCCCACCCCCTCCCTCCCTACCCTGCTTCATTAGTATTACCTTTATTATGCATTATCTCTGGGTATAACTGGCATGAATAACTAAAAAATATATGACACTCACCTGTGTGTCTGGTGAAACATCTCCCCGGAGTCTCTAAGGAGAAATTTGAGGAAGATACCCAGCACCACTTCATTGTAGGACAATCAAAGCTCTGTTGCTACAACTTCATCATCAGGGCATGCTGGGGATAAAGACAGAAATCTGTTAATTCTTGTTTTCACAATTATTGGAATAATGAAATTTGAGAGCCCCATAGGAAGCTGATCATACCTTCCCATCTTGTACATTTAGGTAGGTAAGGATAGATAGGGACAGCAGCTTTGTTAAACATCAAGGAAAATGTCTGTTAACTTTCATTGTCTTTCATCTGTTGAACTGCTGCCCTCTAATCTAAAACAGCCTGATGAAGTGGTGCCTATAAAAATTTTGATGTCATATTATTTTTATTGTATAATAGCCTATCCACTATTGTTGTCCTATCATTCTTTACCTCCTCCTTATTGTGTCAGTGAAGGTCTTAAACAAGTGCAATGTGGAGAGAGAGAGAGAGAGAGAGAGAAAAATATCACATTACTAAAACCTTTTGCTACTTCATTATCCTGTAGCCAGTACATTCCCTTTTTGTTACTGAAAAAGAAACTGCATACCACTTTGAAACTTACTTTCAAGTCAATTACTCCCATCACACCACCTTAAATAAATGTGACATGACAAATCACTAAGGGAGAGTACACTAGTTTATCAATAAATGAATGACAACTTTCCATTGGAATGTTATGCGGGAAAAATTTACCTGAAATAAAGAACAAAAATAACTTTCATGATAACCATCAAAGCCTCTGTTTTTACCTATGGAGATAATCTCTAGCATCAATGTAAAAAAAAAAATAAAAGTGCAAGTAAGACACAAAAGGTTCACCTGGAATCAACACATACCAAACTATGTCAGGCAAGCAGATATGAAACGGCAGGAATACATGAATTACTAGCATGGCTTTCCAATGAGCAACCAATAATTGCATCACTACACTATAATAAGCTGCATGTGTAGAATAATTTGAATAATGACTACTGGTGTTAATACATGATAACATGTAGCCATTGCTTGAAACTGACTGGACAAGACATATCACAGTCAGGGATTAACGATCAAGGCTTGTGTTTGTTCTTCCAAATCAGATTAGAGAATGAGCAAGTAACATGTCCTCATCTCATGCCCAGATTTGGCCCTAAAAGAGTAATATACTTAAATATAAAGGAGATGAGAAGAAAACATGACAAAGGGAGAAAGAGAGGGAAGGAGGGTAAGGTGAAGGATAGTACAGTCCCTCCACTCCCTCCCTTTATTATGCATTATCTCTGGGTATAATTGGCATGAATAACTAAAAAATATATGACACTCACCTGTGTGTCTGGTGAAACATCACCCCGGAGTCTCTAAGGAGAAATTTGAGGAAGACACCCAGCACCACTTCATTGTAGGACAATCAAAGCTCCGTTACTACAACTTCATCATCAGGGCATGCTGGGGATAAAGACAAAAATCTGTTAATTCTGATTTTCATTGGGGAGAGAGAGAGAGAGAGAGAGAGAGTGGGGAGGGGGACTGAAGAATCAATCAGAGAGTTGATAAGATGTTAGATATTAAACCTATGAGTATAATCTGTAGTATCAATGTAAAAAGACCTAAATAAAAGTGCAAGTGTGACAAAAGATTGACATGGAATCAATATATGCTAATCTATGAAGGGAAATGGAGATGAATCAGCAAGAATACATGAGTTACTAGCATGGCTTTACAAAAAGTAAAGAATATTGCATCACTAAACTATACTAACTTGCATATGCAGAATAATTTGAATAATGAATACTAGTGTTAATACATGATAACATGTAGCCATTGCTTGAAACTGACTGGACAAGATATATCACAGTCAGGGATTAACGATCAAGGCTTGTGTTTGTTCTTCCAAATCAGATTAGAGAATGAGCAAGTAACATGTCCTCATCTCATGCCCAGATTTGGCCCTAAAAGAGTAATATACTTAAATATAAAGGAGATGAGAAGAAAACATGACAAAGGGAGAAAGAGAGGGAAGGAGGGTAAGGTGAAGGATAGTACAGTCCCTCCACTCCCTCCCTTTATTATGCATTATCTCTGGGTATAATTGGCATGAATAACTAAAAAATATATGACACTCACCTGTGTGTCTGGTGAAACATCACCCCGGAGTCTCTAAGGAGAAATTTGAGGAAGACACCCAGCACCACTTCATTGTAGGACAATCAAAGCTCCGTTACTACAACTTCATCATCGGGGCATGCTGGGGATAAAGACAGAAATCTGTTAATTCTGATTTTCATTGGAGAGAGAGAGAGAGAGAGAGAGAGAGAGAGAGAGAATCATACCACAAAAACATTTTGTTACTTTATTATCCTGGAATCAGTGTATTCTCCTTTTACTGCTGAAAATGAGTTACAAATACTTACTTGATTAGAACTTTCTAGGCTATTACTCCCGTCACACTACCTTAAATAAATGTAATATAACAAACCATAAAGGAAGGGAACACATATTTATCTATATAAAAAAGACAACTTTCCACTGGAATGCTGCCCAGAAATAAAATTACTTATAATAAAGAACAAAGATAACTTCTGTAATACTTAACAAATCTGTTTCTCCCTTTCTTTGTGTAAGAGGGATAAAGCTGGCCAAGGGCAACACAGACAATAAAAGGATTATAATAATTTATAATCCTTATAAGTCCAAAAGAATTAGCACAAAAACATAGAGAACTGTCTTAAAACCTCACTCTTAAATATTTAAGTCAAATCATAGGAAGTTGGAAATACAGAAGCAGATAAGGAGTTCCAGAGGTCATGAGAGAAGGAATGAATGACAGAGTACTGGTTAACTTTTGCATTAGATGGTTGAACAGGATAGAGGTGAGAGGGAGAAAATGCCTTGTGCAGTAAGGGCAGAAATGCAATTAGCAAGATCAATCGAGCAGTTACCCTGATAATAATGATATAAGATGCCAAGAGATGCAATATTCTGGTAAGGAGAGAGAGAGAGAGGAGTGGGGAGGGGGGCTGAAGAATCAATCAGAGGAGAGTTGATAAGATGTTAGATATTAAACCTATGAGTATAATCTGTAGTATCAATGTAAAAAGACCTAAATAAAAGTGCAAGTGTGACAAAAGATTGACATGGAATCAATATATGCTAATCTATGAAGGGAAATGGAGATGAATCAGCAAGAATACATGAGTTACTAGCATGGCTTTACAAAAAGTAAAGAATATTGCATCACTAAACTATACTAACTTGCATATGCAGAATAATTTGAATAATGAATACTAGTGTTAATACATGATAACATGTAGCCATTGCTTGAAACTGACTGGACAAGACATATCACAGTCAGGGATTAACGATCAAGGCTTGTGTTTGTTCTTCCAAATCAGATTAGAGAATGAGCAAGTAACATGTCCTCATCTCATGCCCAGATTTGGCCCTAAAAGAGTAATATACTAAAATGTAAAGGAGATGGGAAAAAAACATTACAAAGGGAGAAAGAGAAGGGAGGAGGGTGAGGTGAAGGAAAGTACAGCCCCCCACCCCCTCCCCTCCCTTTATTATGCATTATCTCTGGGTATAATTGGCATGAATAACAAAAAAATATATGACACTCACCTGTGTGTCTGGTGAAACATCTCCCCGGAGTCTCTAAGGAGAAATTTGAGGAAGACACCCGGCACCACTTCATTGTAGGACAATCAAAGCTCCGTTACTACAACTTCATCATCAGGGCATGCTGGGGATAAAGACAGAAATCTGTTAATTCTTGTTTTCACAATTATTGGAATAATGAAATTTGAGAGCCCCATAGGAAGCTGATCATACCTTCCCATCTTGTACATTTAGGTAGGTAAGGATAGATAGGGACAGCAGCTTTGTTAAACATCAAGGAAAATGTCTGTTAACTTTCATGGTCTTTCATCTGTTGAAGTGCTGCCCTCTAATCTAAAACAGCCTGATGAAGTGGTGCCTATAAAAATTTTGATGTCATATTATTTTTATTGTATAATAGCCTATCCACCATTTTTGTCCTATCATTCTTTACCTCCTCCTTATTGTGTCAGTGAAGGTCTTAAACAAGTGCAATATGTGGATAGAGAGAGAGAGAGAGAGAGAGAGAGAGAGAGAGAGAGAGAGAGAGAGAGAGAGAGAGAGAGAGAGAGAGAGAGAGAGAGAGAGAGAGAGAGAGGGGATGAGAGAGAG
>CM035196.1:24876795-24891190 GCA_020233015.1 Callinectes sapidus
CTCACCTGTGTGTCTGGTGAAACATCACCCCGGAGTCTCTAAGGAGAAATTTGAGGAAGATACCCAGCACCACTTCATTGTAGGACAATTAGAGCTCTGTTGCTACAACTTCATCAACAGGGCATGCTGGGGATAAAGACAAAAATCTGTTAATTCTGATTTTCATTGGGGAGAGAGAGAGAGAGAGAGAGAGAGAGAGAGAGAGAGAGAGAGAGAGAGAGAGAGAGAGAGAGAGAGAGAGAGAGATTGAGGGGGGGGGGGGGGGGGAGAGTCAGTCAGAGGAGAGTTAATAAGATGTTAGATATTAAACCTATGAGTATAAACTGTAAATAGAACTAAATAAAAGTGCAAGTGTGACAAAAGATTGACATGGAATCAATATATGCTAATCTATGAAGGGAAATGGAGATGAATTAGCAAGAATACATGAGTTACTAGCATGGCTTTACAAAAAGTAAAGAATATTGCATCACTAAACTATACTAACTTGCATGTGAATAATAATTTGAATAATGAATACTAGTGTTAATACATGATAACATGTAGCCATTGCTTGAAACTGACTGGACAAGATATATCACAGTCAGGGATTAACGATCAAGGCTTGTGTTTGTTCTTCCAAATCAGATTAGAGAATGAGCAAGTAACATGTCCTCATCTCATGCCCAGATTTGGCCCAAAGAGAGTAATATATGTACTAAAATACAAAGGAAATGGGAGGAAAATGACAAAGGTGGAGCAGTTTCATTTGTATAAAGTATAACTAAAGAGCTATTTTCCTAGGAAAAATATTTCCAAAAAGATGAAAAGAAAATGGCAAATGAAAGTAGAGAGAACTGACGTCAATGTGTTTTTTAACTAAATATATACAAATGTGGAAATGTTTTTTCCCTGAAAGATAAATACAGAGTAAAGGCTACCAAGAAAAAACAAAAATTGTGGATTTATAAGGTTTCTCTTTACATCAGTTATTACCCAAATTTTATGAAATTCACTGGATATCATAAGTTGATAGCAACAATATACTAAAATTTCAAAGCCATAGGATTTCCGTATGCCATAATGGTGACCCCCTCCTCTCAAACATGCCCCTCAAGTTAATATTACCTACGTCTACCAACACCCATTAACCCTCCAACATGCTTGGGGACCTTTGGGGAATCCAGGGTTGTAGGTGGGGAGCCATATGAGTGATATATGGCCTTTAAAAAATCAAGGGAAATTTCTCTAAATCCAAGGAAATTTCCTTTAATCTTATCAGGGGAATCAGGGGTTTTGGGTGGAGGAGACATTAATGGGTAATATATGGCCTTTGATAAATTCAGGAGAATTTCCCAAATCTGGGGAAATTTCTCTAAAGCCAGGAAAATGTTCCCAAATCTAATCTCATTTAGCTTAACTTAACCAAACCAAACCAAACCAAACCTGCAATCCCCCACCTCATTCCCCAGTAAAAATTAATAGCTCACAATACCTTAATGAGAGGATGACAGTCCTGACTGAATTAGCCTCTACTCATGTGTTTAGCCTCCTTCATGGGGACACCAGGAGTGATTGCAAAGTTAGTACTTGTGTGGCAAATCTATCCAATGGTGATTCCACCGTACTTTACTCTAACAATCACAATACCAGATACACCTGCTAGACCCAAGCCTACAGGGCATGTGGCCCTAAGGACACTGAACACCTGCTGGTAGGACACAGTGTTCTCACAAACTGATAACACAAATCATCTTTTAAATAAAATTTGAGAACTTCCCAGTAATCAAATTTGCAATCTTCACAAGTTACTTAACTGGTAGCCATGGCTGAAGTGAGCACACAAATGTCGGCCTAGCTGTGCACCAACATAGTATACATATTATATCAACTTACCACTGGTGTAGCTCATGGTGATGGCATGTCATTGGACAGAGGAAATATAGACACAATAAGAATCCTGTGCAGCAGTTACCCACAAACCTCAGCTATGAACAACAAAGTCCATGTATTTATTGCTTATTTTCAAGTGTGATGGAGCTCCCTGTACTTGAAATTCTCAACAGATGCAGCACATTCCCAGACCTAGTGCTGTTATCATTCACTTCCAACAAGTAGTGTCATCATTGGAATGTTATAAATAACAACAACTTGATGGTGGCCATAACCCTCTTGTGCTCATTGAATAAGAGGATAAACCACAGCTATGACCTTCATCATCTTGTAAAGGTATTGTATGAATTTAAATTGGAAAACAGGGAGGGGGGGGGGAGTTAGGTTGGGCTAAATAAGATTCGATATGGGTAAATTTCCTTAACTTTACGGAAATTCCCTTACATTTTCTTTATATACTTCATATATGCCTTTGCGGGCTCTAACTGAACCCTGAGAGCTCTACGTATTAGCCAAAGATCGTCAGACACCTACCAAGACCCTGCGCAGAACATCGACACAAGCAGACTAGCGTTCAGTAACTTCAGATATCCTAGAGACACGACATGGGGAGGTGTGCCGGGTGGCTTAGAGAATCCTTGCCCGCGTCCCACTAATTCGGTAAATCTTCAAAAATCGCTAACACCATTATAAATTATTTACGGGGGATATATATGGGGCTTAAAATATTCAAAATGGAAAGCTCTAGCAAATAGGAAGGGTATGAAAAGCTTTCTTGAGACCCGTGTAAAAAAAAAAAATAATAAATAAAAAAAAAAAAAGAGGGTTAAGCTTGTCCCCGCTCCTACAGCAGGTTGTAGCAGTCTGCAGATGTGTCCGCTAAACACATTCAACACCAAGCACAGCGGGCGACGTCAGAAACGAGTACCACTCCACATTGCTCTATTCTTTAACTCGTGCAGACAGAACATAATTACCTCTCTCCACAGCATGGGGGCTCCACAGGATACACCGATCAATATTAGCCAAATTAACATACAATTACTTTCCAAAAATAAAGGATTTACTCAAACAATCCAGGAAACACTCACCATACGACATCACCGCACGGATGCTGAAGTAGAAAGAACGTGGTCACTCGATCTTGTTCTCGATTTTGATGCTGATCTTGACCTTCATCGTGATGCTACACAAAGGATCCCGAGCAAGGATTCTATTTATAATATCCTTGATCCTGAGCAAGGATTCTTACTTATCCCGAGCCAGCTGTAGCGTAATAATGCTACAGGTGGCTCAGGATTGCTCAAGGATCCTTGGGATCACTCCAGGCCTTTGGATCGGCAACTCCTGTAGAAAAAAAAAAAAAAAAACAGTATCTTGTACACTAATTATCACTACATTTAGCACGCCACATTTTCTCCAGATATTCCTTCATAGCTTCAATCATCCTTTCATTCGTCCCTCTACACAGTCCCAGCAGCAACACCATCCATTCCCTTCCTTTCTTCTCCACTCTTTCATGCCCTCACTCAACCAGAATAGCTTGCATCATATTCATCCTGTTTCTCATACTTCTCACACTCAAGTACCACATGCTCCACCAAGGACCTTCACCAACTCATCCTCTCCCATGTCACCCATCTGGCACACTTTGCTGTGGGACTCAGACTATCTATTACTGTTCTCATTCACATCCATACATTGTACTCTAGCTCGGAAGAGATCACCACCCAGGCTACATCATACCACCTCTCATATATTGGGGCTTCTTTCTCCTTGTACTGTCCCTGTCACACATCACAGTATGAGGAAGTCCAAGGCAACGGGAACTGAAGTGAGTTTGTATTTGGCGGAGGTGAAACACGAGAGGTGCTCCTATGTATGAGAGAGAGAGTGATAGGGAGTGAGAGACGGTTTAGTTAAGGGTGTGAGAGATTAGGAAAGGGGGAGAGGGAGAATAGGAGTAATAGTTGTAGTAAAATGTGGAATTACCAAATAATATCAACTTTACTCTCAAATTTTAGGGAGATAAGAAGTCAAACATTAAAGAGAACATAATTATCGACAAATAAAAGAGGCAGCAAATACTTTACCTTGTCTTTGCCTGTCTCACCACGGCCCTGCAGACATCATCGGGCGTCATCTGGGCTGGCTAGTCATGGAGAACTGCAAGGACGGTGAAGGTGGCGCTGGGGAGAGATGAAAAGGAAATTAACAATGTTGTAAAGTAAAAAAAACATTCACAAAGACAGCTGATGCGGTTACAATACAAGAAAGTAAAGGAAAATACAAGAAGATATCAGATCTGTATGTGCAGGTTCTGTAGGAAACATAAATATACCAATAGATTCCTACCTATCATCTCCAGACTGTTGACTCAACGCGCGCGCGCCCACACACACACACACACACACACACACACTATGTATATAATTGAAAATATCTTAAAATACCTGAAAAAATCACTTCACAATATGAAGAGAGGCAATATAACAGTACAATAGCATCACACACACACACACACAAACACACGATCATTGTGTCTTGCTGATGGAAGAAAGGATAGAATTTATGACCGAATAATAATAACTTTACTTTCAAATTTTAGGTTACGTTAAAAGTCCAACAGTAAAGAGAACATAATCATTAAGAAATAAACAAGGCAGCAAATAGTTTACCTCACGGCCCAGCAGACATCAAGGGGGACCAGCAGCTGGCTGATGATAAGTAAACAGTATTCACATAGACAGCTGATTCTGATACAACACAAGAAAATACGGGAAGATGCAAGAAGATATCAGATCTGCAGGTGGAAGGTCCTGCATCAAACAAAAATATACCGATATATTTTCACCTATCATCTCCAGCCTATTGACTCAGCACACACACACACACACACACACACACACACACACACACACACACACACACACAGAAACACACAAACACTGTAAACATACAGTAAATCATGATGTAATATATAAGATAAGAGTCAGGAAGAGGAGGGAGCAGGGCCCGCCATTATGACGTCACAGCTGATGACGTCACAGCCTGGAGGCTCCGTGCTCTCATTTACGTACGTATTTTAGGGGAAACCATTTTGAAAATGACCTTTCGAAAAAACGCTTTCAGACCAAAGATTTGGCCATATTCCTGCTGCATAAATACCCTAACTAATTCCCAAAATACAAACAAACTCTAAACAACAGTAATTGTAAAGAATTTCCACTAGAAAAAAAGGATTTTATATAAATATGACCCTTTTTATAACTCGTTAAATACTCACTCACTATCACTTCAAAGGAACCAAAAACCACTTCAAAAGACTTGACTAGTTATTTTCAATTATTTTCAACACTTTGGAGTGAGTTAGAGGCAGAAATAAATCATTCACAGGCTGATAAATAAATAATTAATGCAACTTTAACACCGCTAGAAAAACACTGTTACCCTCAACTGATTTCACTGAGCTTTACGCACAAAACACAGTTGAATATGGACTATCTTTGGCAATTAATAAGAACTTGATACTGCCTCAAATAAAGAATGGTCTTGGGCGTTCCAATTAATTTGGCGCAAAAAGCCGCCCTTATTTACGATCGTAATAACGCCAATCACAGCTATCTCTACCCCCCCCACACGCATGGCAGACCTTCAAAACAGCCCACAGTACTCATAGAAAGCATTAAATTTTACTGTTGAGCCCAAATAAATAGTCCAGGCATAAATGAAAATATCCTTGAATATGAGCCGCTAGCGGGCGGCCGCGGGCGGCGGCGCCGGTGGCGGCGGGGGCCCGGGGCTGGCTCACGAACCCCCCCTCATATCTCACTTAAACCTTCACTAAACTTAAACTTGACCACGAAAGCTATGTCTGAATGGCTAATATGAAAGTTTAGTACCATGGCTGCATACTGTGGCAAGATGATGTTATAATAATGAGTGATAAGGGTAAAAAATGACCGATGAAATAAGAATCCAAGATAACCTGGGGTCTGTGGAGGGGTAGCCCTCTCACTCACCTAAAATAAACATTGACACGGTAAAGCCTTGTGTCACAGTGGCTGTAGTCACCTTGATAACGTATTCCAGCCTCTGTGATTCCATCTTGCGGCTTTAGTCCACTAATAAGATGACTTGGACACTGAATAACCACCAGCAGTCTTGTTATTCTGTCCTTAGATGCTTAAAAAACACTCGTGAAATAGGGCTTGTCCCTCCAACGAGAGCATTGGAACGTAGAAATCGTCTTGATATGTCAATAGAATGGTAATGAAATACTTCAAATACCGTATCCGTTCTACCAGTGGTCTCTCAGTAGGTTAGGCGCTTCTAACCCACTCCAACCCTCCCCCACAATACTCTGAAGTGACTGAACAAAGCCTGGCCCAGCCAACGCTGGCCCCACCCCTCCCTAATCTGACGTCAGGAACCAACACATTTACCAACAGGACGCAGGCCAAACAGCAACAGTCGTATCTTGTTCATTTTATATTCATACAGTATGTACGCTAAGAAATCAAATAGGTTAGGCAAACAATAGAGATAAACATCAAAACTTTTAAATAGCTTAAAAAAGAAGAGAAGAAAAAAAAAAGAGAGAGAGGATACGATAGAAAGACAGGTGGAAAGTCCTTTATTGCACTCTGAGAAGTAATTAGATAGTTCATTAGTTACATAGTTAAGCCATAGTTAACATGCCTTATTTCTCCTTCAAATCGACAGGGTAAGTCAAAATCCACCTTTTTGACATCAATTCACCACACGGTTGGGGTAAAAAGAAGATTCACACGCACGCACTCACTCACTCACGCACGCACTCACCCAATTACCTCCCCCCCCAGCCACCACCACCACACCACCACGAATGATTATTGGTGTGGTAGTTATAGAAATGGTTTATAATGGTAATGGTATGACAACAACTATTACTACTACTGCTACTATTATTACTGTTGTGTGTGTGTGTGTGTGTGTGTGTGTGTGTGTGTGCGTGCATGCGTGTGTGTGTGTGTGTGCGTGTGCGTGTGCGTGCGTGCGTGCGTGTGTGTGTATGTGTGTGTGTGTGTGTGTGTTATTCTTGGAAAGTGAAAGGAAAGGAGGGGTAAAATTAATGAGTTGATAATTAACCAAGATTAGAATACTGAAATAGATAGAAAACACGAGATGTAATATTTTTTTCACCTATACAGGGGAAAAAATATATTGGATTTCTTGTATATATCTATCCACACTGAAAATTAAGAAATATCTATTAACACTGAAAATTAACAAGAAGAGGATTATATAAATAGGAAGTAACTCGAGAGGAAAACAGTCAAATCAACTTCCATACTCTTGTCATAGTCGCCTCCCCCCTAAAAAAAAAGTCATGAAAAATGTAGAGAATGAAAAAAAAAAAAAAAAGAGGTTTCGATTCTATTAACAAAAGATCTGATCCTTTCTCCGACTCTGTTACTCTCTGATTTTTTTCTATTTTTTTGCTTGATAGGAATATAATATAGAAAAGTAAAAAAGCTAACAACAAGTAAACACCCCCCCAAACAAGCAAATAAATATACTTTTCCATTTCGCAAGTGAGAGAGAGAGAGAGAGAGAGAGAGAGAGAGAATACATAAACAGATTTATCTCCACAAAACACCCAATAAGAACAACCAATTCTATTCATTAAAGACAGAATCCTACTTGTCTCTTTGATCCTCTTCAATTCACAGCAGTAGTGAAGGATGAACCACTGAGTCTTAGTATTCGAAATTCATCAAAGAAAACGGACATTTACCTGGGAGACTCATGAAAAAGAAAGGAAAAAAGAAAGACAACAAGAATAAAAAAAAAAGCATGAAAACAGATGATTGAAAACGGAGATTCACCTAAAGAATGCTAATATTCACATGGGAAACTCAACAAGAGTAATAATAATAATAAAAACAATGGGAGACAAAAATAGGAAAAACACAAAACAATGAAAGAGAAAGACAAGAATTGAAAAGAAGTAGGGAAAACATGAAAGAAAAAGGAGATTCACCAAATAAAACTGACATTCACCTGGGAGACTCATTAAGATACAAGGAACTTCTCAAATGACAAAATTCCCCAGCCTTTTGCACCCTAACAAGATAACGCGAAATCAAGTAGGTGATGCAACCAATGCAGATGAACTATAGAAAAATAAATATAAAACACCTTAAACGTCAAAGTAAAAAATAATTTCACGAAAATAGCACCAAACGAGGCAGAGTTAACTAGACAATTGAAAAACAACCAGAAAATCAAGAAATACGAAAAAAATCAGTGTGCAATAGCAACTAAACGAAATGAAATGAAATGAAACAAGTTATCAAACACTCGCAAAACACCAACGCAACAAAAATGTCAAGAAAAAAGCGTTAGCAAGTAAATAAAAGAAGGAAACAAAGAGGAAAAAATAACACTGGAAAAACATGAAAACAATCTCTCTCTCTCTCTCTCTCTCTCTCTCTCTCTCTCTCTCTCTCTCTCTCTCTCTCTCTCTCTCTCTCTCTCTCTCTCAATAAACTTTTAACAGTGATATATATTTCTAATTGGAGTATATGCCAGACCATAAGGCGACCCCGTATATAAGATGACCCCCAGTTTTTTAGGAAAGAAATTAGGTTTTGAAGAATTGCCGGTGTACAAGAGGACCCCCTTAATGACGGAGGGAGGTAGGAGGCCCCTAAGGGTTGGCTAAGGGTAAGGGACTCTATCACTGCAGATGTGCAATATGAGGGGATTGAGTGGTGATTGGTTCCTTTACTCGAGTATGTTGTTACCGTGGCAAAATTGAGTGTCTTTGTTCTGCACAACTACAGCAGGTGTTTCTGAACTTCAAAATGGCAGGAATATGGAAATAGTTTGTATTAGTTTGATTGGTAACTGATTATTATCATGATGTGGTTGAAATCTGCCCTTTCAGGTGTGGGGTGAGGGTGTTACCACCAGATTCCCCCACTGATGCCACTCCACCATAAATCACGGGCTTGCCTTATTCTCCAGCAGCCCCGCCCGCTTCATCTCCTTTACACCTGTTTCTGTCTGTCTGTCTTGATGTTTCTATATCAACTGGTTCATTACCGAATTACCGAAATCAAGCCACAGAAATCTCTCTCTCTCTCTCTCTCTCTCTCTCTCTTGGGTGGAAGGACAAAATTTATGATCGAATAATAATAACTTTACTCTCAAATTTTAGCAAGATCATACGTCAAACAGTAAAGAGAACATAATCATTTTAAGAAATAAACAAGACAGCAAATAGTTTTACCTTGTCTTTTCCTGTCTCACCACAGCCATGTAGACATCAATAGGGGTCAGCTGACTAGTCACGGGAAATTGCAAGAACGGTATAGGAGAAACTGGGGAGAGATGAGAGGCAAATTAAGTCTCGTTAACATTCTTGATAAACCCTTTTCCCTTTTATGATCACCAAATTTACTCCTTTATGATACAAAATCCATCTGAACAGAAGTGATTTCTTCTTTTAGAAATTACGTGTTTTCCTTAACCCCCAAGAATCCACGAGGCTCTATCTTGAGGCTACAATTAGAGTGTGATGTGCTATGCAAGGTACATGGGTGCACTGTGTTTAGTAATGTGCAGTAATTCACGGCCACGGGCCCGTTGCAAAAGCCAATTTCCTAACCATCAGCTGAAATCCGCACCAAGACAAGCAAACGCCGATACAAAAGAAGGGCCATTCAATAACTATCAGACAACGGCAGGTCACTTGTTTTGCTTGCTTTACTTCCTACACTGTTGTGGATTGCTATCGATACCCAAATGTTGCTACAGGTGAGTCTGTCAAAGTGTCATAAAGGCCACATTATTGGCCCAGAGAAAGTGGTTTGTTATTGACAATTATGCGCCAAAACTTTAATTGGCCTTCCTTTCCTCATAGTTCTCAATAATGAGTCAGTGTCTTCAAGGAAGGTAATATGTAAAAATTCCCTCATTCCTTATCCCCCACCCAAAATCCCAAGCTTATTTAGGAGATGGTGCCGAATAGGGAAGCGGAAGTACTATAAAAGTTTACTCTAATTTGTGTGGGGAATACTTGAACCATAAATTCTGGTGTTCTACAAACAATATATTTAAGAATATTCGGTATTATTGCAGTTTCAGACAATACATACCACGGCACAGTAAACTGCCTAACCGTCTAAGTCACACTGTTAGGAGCATTTTGAATCCCATATTACCTGTCGTAAATTCACAATAACGCTAGGGAAAATTCCTTAGATTTTTAACTCATTTATGTCTCCCCACCCAAAACCCCCGATTCTCGACATGCCCCCAAGCTACATTTAGGGAATTTCATTAGGTTAGGTTAGGATAATTAGAGGGGGGATCCAGGAGGGCACAGCCCCCCCTGCCAGAATAATAGGTTTGTACTAGTGGAGAGGGGTTTGAATAGGTCTACTGTATATTTGTTTGTTTGCTTCATTTGGGGAATTTTCTTGATTTCTAGGGACCCTAGATTTAGGGAAATTTCTTTAGATTTTTAATTCCATATATTTCTCATATATGTCTCCCCCTACCCAAATCTCCTGATTCCCCACATGCCCCCAAGCTTGTTTGAGGGGATGGGGGGATGTGGGTAGAGATATGGAGTATTTGCTGAAGCTGCAAATTTACCGAATATTTGTTTTCTCATATATGTCTCCCCCTACCCAAAATACTTGTTTTCTCATATATGTCTCCCCCTACCCAAATCTCCTGATTCCCCACATGCCCCCAAGCTTGTTTGAGGGGATGGGGGGATGTGGGTAGAGATATGGAGTATTTGCTGAAGCTGCAAATTTACCGAATATTTGTTTTGTGAGCTTGAACACACTTAAAAATTACATCAATCAAGTTGTTGAGATTTCTTTTGGGTATTGGTGGAGAAAGCTGTCAGTCTAACAGACGTGAAGTATTTATAATTATTTCAAGTTTTACTCTAGGCCACTCTCCTGAGGCCAACAAATAAAAAAATAAAAAAACTGATAAGAATGCATCAGTGGTGTTTCAATAGGTTACAGTAGGTTAGGTGTTAGCATAGGTTTGGTTTAATTTGGTTTCGAAGTACATCCAGCTTGATTTTCTAAATTCTAGAATGGAATTTGCTGACTTTGATGATGAGCTCTTTGAGGAGAAGCCAGCCCGGGATAGAGTGGCCAAGGATTACCAAGCTCGTATGTGTGAGGCAGGATGGTTCATGAAGGTGGAACCTGGCCAGCTTGTCTCCCAAGAAGATGAACTGGGAGTTCAGAAGTTTTCAGCAGAGTATCTCTTCTTAGGCAAGTCATATGACGCTGCTATAGCTAAATATGAAGACATACTAAGGATTTTGCCAGAGAGCAGTACTACTATTAAAAGAGAATGTCAAGAGAACTTGGCTAGGTGCCATATAAAGGCAGGCACTCCAGACAAGGCAGTAGTGCATGCAGAAAGGTTACACTCAACATCTAGGACTCTTGATCAATTTACTGTGAGTTATTCTCTACTTCTGGATGTGTACCTGGCTCTAGGCAAATATGATGATGCTCTTTCGGCAGCCCAAAATGTAGTATCACTTCATCCTGATAACAGTCACTTATGGATGAAACTTGCTTTAACTTATGCTTCTTTGAAAGAAATTATTCTTCCCAATGTTAAAGAGTTGATTCATGCTCACCTTCCCGGATCAAAAAAGACCACTCATTGTGTTGATTCACTTGCACCATCAGAGCCACTTAAACTTTCAGAAAATATACCTGAATACTCAAACTATTTTTGTGAGACTAATTTGCCTGAGTTTTATGAAGTTGGAAAAAAGAAAATCACCAGAAGAGATATTATGATTGTAGCTGCATGTCTTCAAAGAGCATTCTATATTTTAGTTAAAACAGAAAGCACCGCTGTAGGCTTTGCTGTGTCACAGACCAGAACGCTTAAAGAAAAATTATTGAGTGACTTAAAATTGTTGTTAGATGATTGTTCATTGAAAGAACTGAGGAAAAATGTGCATGAGAATGATAAAGTGGAAATGAACCTCTGTCCATCAGAATCGGGTTCAATTCAGGAAAATATAAAGAGTAGAACTGATGATGAAGACCAGGAAGTAAGTGTTTCTCGAGAAAGCTTTGAAAAAAAGTGGTTCAGATGGATATTATAGTTAACATTGTTGGCTTCAATTTATAAATACAATGGGATCATAGATTGATATGTGTTTTTCTTTCATCAACAAAAAGAATATGGAATTCAGTGTTTTGGTACCAGCATTATGTACAAGTTTGGTAAAACAAAGATGATGTATAGCAATGTAAATGATTGAAGTATAAGGTAAGCAATCAGATTTTAGGTACTGTATGAACATGGTTGTTGGTGTGTGATCATCAGTGAAATCTGATGATAAAGATAAAAATATTTTCACACTGGCAGCCAGTGGCTATTATCCAATAACATGGTGAGAGATGTCCTGCAGGAATTTATTGTGAGCTAATTAACCGATGAATAGTGACACTACAGCCGAGAGTATAAATACTGGTGCACAGCCCCTCCCAACTCAATTGCAGTTTACAGAGTTGGAATCCATTACATGCTTCGTTATGGTTTTAAGTAACAACTAAATATGTTTTACATAACAAACTATAATAATTTCTTTATTTTTTATATAGTTTCTATCACATATTAACCAACTCATTTTTATATGAAGCATGCAACATGCTTATACTTGCACATAATTGTCTTAAACTCTCTATAATGATATACGCTCGCTCATTTTTGTGGTGTCTTGAAAATAAAAACAGAGACGCTCTTCTATCATAAAAAAGACCGCATTTTAACAAGTATCATCTCAGTGACTGCTAAAAAAACAGCTGCCTCACAGTGAACCGTACGTGAAAAGGAAAGTGCCCATATATGGGCGTAAGAAATCGCATTATGTGGATTACCTTCCCACATCAACGTTCAAGATAGAGAATGTGAGGGTAAAGAAGCGATTCCATGTCTTCGTTAACAAAGCAACAAAGCTTTACCCGCCTCCTTCGCTCTGACTCCACTTCATCTCCATCGCCCCGATGTTCTTTACCTCACCGGTAAGAAATATCTAATGGTGTATTTTTTTTTTTTTTTTATGCATCCTTAGGTAAGTTTAAGTTAGGTTTATAGGGTTCTGCTTTAGTTTAGCAGATTCTTTTATAGTTTCGTACAACAAGCGCTAGAGGTCATCATCAGATTGTTGTTCTTACTGTTTACATTTCCAATTACCACTAACTATTACAAACGAATAATAACGCTACAATAGGTATGGGAATGTGATGTCTCGAGTTTTCTCAAAGTCCAGTGATCTGTGGCCAGTTCCGGAGCTCCATTACACTCAGAAATGAGCAGCCCGCTAACTTGCACTTGTCTATAGCTGGGGTTTATGGGTAACTACTGCATAGGATTTTCATAGTGTCTATATTTCTTTTGTCAAATGACGTGTCTCAAAAATGAAAGAAAACGGTGATTGAAATACCGTGGAAAACTGACATTGGTCGCTCAGTGACCGGCTTCACAAGTGTACTCGCTTGATTGGTGGAACAGTTCTATAGATGCCATGACATCCCGATTCCCGATATCCTGCTACCCACAAATCCCAGTTATTAAACAAAAGAATAATTTCGGTGTTCGCTCTTGCCTGACGCACAGCTTACTGGACTTAAGAATCTCGAATTTCTGCCACACAGTTGTTGGGAAATTCCTCTCGTTGACGACAAGGTCACTACCCTTTCTACTAGATACGTGAGTAGCGTATTTGTATTTATTGCGGACGTATTGTAAATATTAGCCAAAGGTTGATGAAGTTCTCGTCCTCCTGTGTGGCAGCTGGTGCTAATTTGCAACCATTTGCTGAAAAGTGAGATTATTCTACTGTACTCGAGTGTCTAAAGTGGTCCCCCTAACTAACAGTAGTATTCACTGGCAGAGGTTCTGCTCAGATGTAGCTCTGGACCGGCAAAAAAAAAAAAAAAAAAAAAAAAAAAAGCAACCAATCGATGGTGACGGTATATTAGTAGAAATCGACGAAACATTTTTCGTTAAAAGAATATCAAAGGTTGCTACTTAAGCAGGGTGTGGCTGTTAGGAGGCATATAACGTTTGGAAAAGAAAATTTAGCATCCCTTTGATATGACAACATCAGGGCAAGTGCACCGACATATATGGGGGAATGGCAAGGATATGGCTATTCGGTAGATGGAGATGGAGCGAACCGAGCTAGATCTTGGCGACACAAATATAAATAGTGTTACGTTCACCCCCCCTGTTTCTTCTTCTTCACACCCTCTCTCTGCCCTCAGCAGCACGTCTCAGGCCACAGGGTTCACACAGGCCTCCCAGGTGCACAAGCAGGGCAACAGGGCATAGGGGGGTTGCGTAACTTCCACACGGTTCGGATGGGCAAGTGTAGCGAAGTGTACCTATAGCAGCTCAAAATGGGGGACAAACAAACACACAGAGTTCACTTTGGCTAGTTTACTCAGCAAGCACTACAGGTAACAGGGGG
>CM035196.1:24891290-24911723 GCA_020233015.1 Callinectes sapidus
TTTTTTTTTTTATGTAGAAGGGAGGCGGCCAAGGGCAACAAAAATAAGACAAAATAGCCCACTCTAGTGCCGGTCCCTGGAAAGTCCATAATCAGTAGCCAAAAGAAGAATGGGATAAGTGTCTTGATACCTCTCTCTTGAAACAGTTCAAGTCATAGGCAGGTGGAAATACAGAGGCAGGGAGAGAGTTCCAGAGTTTACCAGAGAAAGGGATGAAAGACTGAGAATACTGGTTAACTCTTGCATTAGAGAGGTGGACAGAATAGGGGTGAGAGGAAGAAGCAAGTCTTGTGCAGCGAGGCTGCGAGAGCAGGGGAGGCACGCAGTTAGCGAGATCTGAAGAGCAGTTAGCATGAAAATAGCGGTAAAAGACAGCAAGAGAGGCAACATTGCGGCGATGAGAAAGAGGCTGAAGACAGAATGTCTTTGAAGTTGAACTTTTGGATATTCGAATGCAAAAGTTTGACTTGGTACTTGAAACAGTATCTTGTACTCAAACATCTGCACATGTGATAGTAAACAAAGGTTCCCTCCCTGCTGCTGCTTCTGCTGCCTGCCAGTTGTCCCACTGCGGTTGTGAGAACAACAGTCTCCTGCGTTCTGTCTTATGTTTTTCATATAAAAACCTATAATGGCAGCAAAGAGGCTTAGTAGTGGTGAAAATAAGCCTAAAAGGAAGAATGTAGTCATGACCACTGAACAAAAAAAAAAGAGATTAGTATTGATAAATATGAGACAGGAGCAAGAATCTCTAATCTTGCAGGTGAGTGTTAGATGGCAAAATCTACTATAGCCACGATATTGAAGAATAAGACAGCCATTAAAGGAGCCAATGTAGTGATGGGTGTGAAAAAGCAACTCGAGTGACCTGCAGCAGTGGAAGTAATGGAAAAACTTTTTGTTATTGAAAAATTTACTTTGAAATTTTCGTAAACTAAAAGTTTTGCTAAGGTTTGACCGAATGACCTGATTTATAGGTATCGGTAGTCAAGTTTTTTGATACTTGAACAGCCATTTGGAACTAATTAAGTTTGAGTATTGAGTCCTCATATATATATATATATATATATATATATATATATATATATATATATACACACACACACACACACATGTGTGTGTGTGTGTGTGTGTGTGTGTGTGTGTAATTAAAAGGCAATATGAGAGTTATCATAGGAAAGCAGAAGAATTTGAAAAGATCAAAATATATGAAATTTTTGGTGTTGATATGGTTGTCTTTATTCAATGATATTTGCACTACCATCTGGAAAACCATAGATGCAGCTTACTGATTTGATGAAGGTAGACATAAGTGAATGACTGCATCATTTGTTTGTAGCTGAATAACAAGGTGTGCAGATAAAGATAATGTTTATACATGAAAATGTGTTTTGTGTCAGTAATTACACTTACTGGAATCTTGAGCTGTTTCACAGGACTTGGGTATTTGTAAGTAAAAATAGAGCATTGTTTAAATTGTGTTAAGGAAATTCAATAATATTGGAAATGATATACAACTGAAAAGCAAGTGTCACTGAGCTTGAGTAAGGTTGCTTTCTAAGCATCAACACGTCCACTCAGCCTGGGCATTGGATAACAAGTGGTGGCATCCAATGTAAAGGAATTTGGAGTGCATTAGCTCTGACATTGTAATTGTAACATGTTAATTTTTATACAGACTTAAAATTTGAAATGCATAACTATAGTAGTACATGTATGTATTTCCTACTGTTTATACCTTATGAAATAAATGGTGAAAGCAACTTAGATTGTAGTGAATTATAATACTGATTATGTACATTACATATATCTTTTTTTTTATTGAATTTTTGTCAAACATATCTTATATATAGTCTTCATGATTTTACAAAACATTAAAAGTCAGAAACTGGCGTCTATTGTGATCAGGATATTATGAAATATATTGATGCATAGCCAATACTGTATTTATGCACACACACTCACACTCACATTCACACACACACACACACACACACACATACACAGTAGCTGAGGCAGACAGATTGTGGCAGACTGAAGCAGTAAGTTCACATTTCATTCAAGTAGAAGCTGAGCATTAGGTTGGCACATACATATTACAAGCCATGTTTTTCACAAATATTTTGAGAAAATTCATACACTTGAAGACAGTACAGTTACACTGAGAATAAGTTGCAGCAAATTACTGAAAATCAGTGACATGTTTAGTCAAGTAGATGCCACTAACCCATGAAATCTGTTAATTCTAAATTCTTTAAGCTTTTGATTTTGTTTATATAAAACTGATGATTATTATCCATAGTTGTTATAACCAGAGTTGGGTAACTAATCTTTTCAGGTATGACTTTGACTTTCTGACTTACTAGCTGAATCTGGTGTGACTGTGACTGCTACTCTATTTTTTGCAACTGACCTTTTTTTCCAATGGGGTTACTTAATTGCAAAGTAAACTTTATCACATTAACAGAAACATGCTTCTATGAGGCAAAGAAACACATTTTTATCATCTTTCTTTTAGTTAAAACTGAATCATGCTTAATTTCTTATTGTTGAGATTTATTTTATTCTTACCTCATGAATGGCATGTGTATATATATATGCTCATATAATGCAGGGAAGTGAATTTCATTAAATAAATTTTAAGCAAGAATTGATTTTGTGGTATTGTGAATAGTTTGAAGCTTGAACAAAACACAATATGTTAGAGATGTGAGAGTTAACTTGGACATTGGGGCATTGATAGATTTCAGAGGAATGTCAGTATGAATATTAAAATGTTTATGTCTCAGGACAGTCCAGAAATGTATAAGTAATTTACACTCATTGGACAGTTACAGTACCACAAAAGTAAGACAGTGTGTTGGCTCAGTGCAGGTAGTAAAATACTTTACTATAGCATAATTACTTCTATGAAGTTGATTTATTGTAATCAACTTTTTACTTGCTCCATAGATAGGTGTGAATAGCATGGACATCCTTTTTCCTTACTTTTTCTTGTTCTGTTTAGATCTTTTTATAGAAGAGATAGCACAGTCTTGTAACTCTATCAGGGCTTACATGATCCCCTTTCTGCAACTTCGATAGTGTCAATCTTTGAATTTCATGTCTTTTTTTATGACAGAATTGTATGTTTTGTTTTGTAGAGATGCCTACTGCTTTGCTTGTTTTGTTTTGTAGAGATGCCTACTGCTTTGCTTGTTTTGTTGTCTGAAGAATGTAAATAAGAACCGAGAATGAATTGCGATAGTATCATTCGTAAAACTTGACAATTTTTATTGTTCTCTTGACCTTTTGAGTTGGAATTAATATGTTTCAGGAATGCTTAGTGAGGTATAATGAATGATGTACTAAGTACAAAATTGATTGGAAGAAGGTTGAACAAAGTAGAAATTTTGGAGATATTGATGTATGGCACTGGCTATGATTAATAAGGAGTGCTGTCTTTCCCACCAAGAAAACTACTTTAAGCCTGTATTAACCTCACAATCCTTTGCTAATAATAAGTCAAACAATTTACCAGAGCCATGCATCCCTATTCTGCATAGTTGAAATGGACAGATTTGTATTTTTCAGCATCTGCAGGAATTTTAAAAGCATCATAGCATTTACAAATTTCATGGGTTTATAGTAGTACATATATTGAAAAGTTTCCCCTTATAGTAAGTGTTGATTCCTACCAAACTGTCTCATCAGCAACAGATGTACATAGTACACTACTTGCCAAACTTATGTACTCCACCATTACTCCATAAATAAGTTATCAAGGTCACTTCATTTTTTTAATAATAAAAAAAATAATTAAAATATAAAATATCATTATGTCCTATCCATATGGCTAACCTATTTGATCCTAGACACTTCACCAAGTTGCTTCCCTTATCACTAGTATATGCAGTGATCACCTAACACATTGTCATTTCCAGACACACTGATCACCTCACACTCATCACCATAGTCACAATTAAATCCATTTATTAATAACAACTATCTTGTGCTGTGACTGACCATTGCTGGAAGCCTGTATTATTACTCCTATAACAATATTGTGTTACTGTTATCTTAAATTTTTAGAGGAACAGTAATATATTCAAAGAGTGCAAGTATTTCTGGTCACTAATAATTTTCATATCCAATCTGTTGTGCTGGTATTTGTGTGCCATTATATCATCATAAGAAGGAGTGAATGGAACAAAAAAATTGTTTGTTGTTAATATTGTAGCAGAGAGAAGTGTGACCATCATTCTGTGGTCATAGGGCCATCCATTATTTTTTTTCCCTAACAAGGCTGCTATCACATCCTTGTGGTGGCTTACTGTTGGGATTAAAGTCTCATTCTTAATCTTCATTTAGCTATTGTTTGCTACTTATTGGAAAATGTAGCATTGAAAATTTGGCAACAAAATTTTTTCTGGCTGATTTATTTTCTCTTTATGTTGTGCATTTTCCACATCCAGGAGTGAATAGACAAATGCAGCCTGGTGTACTTTCCTTGAATTTGTTGTGAAAGTTTTTTTTAGCATCTTGAGGTTTTTATGCACAAGTAAATCCTTTTGTAGCTAAAGAATTTTTTTTTTAATGCAAGTAATATACTATTATAGAGGGAAAAAAATCACAAAGAGAAGAAAACAAGTCATGTAGAAAGTTGCTCTGAAATTGAGGTAAACCATAATTTCATTACCATTATTTTTCTAAATTTATAAGAATCCAGATTGGTTACTCACAAGTTGTCTAATGGAACATGTTTTTTTTTTTTTTTTTTTTTAACTACTCTCTTATAAATATGCTATTTCTTCAGTTTAAAACTGGTTAACTTTGTTGCATATAAATTTTGTTAACTGATGAGAGAGTTATTCAGTATTTTTTCATTTGCAATACTCACTAAGATGATATCTGAGTCAGTGAAGCACGTTTCCTGGGATTAGATTGTTGTAACAAAGAATTTATTGAAAGATTAGAAATATAAAAAGCAATATGTAGAATTTGCATGGAAAACTATCTATACAATATACACGTGGCCAGAAATTCTGTACTCTTCTTTATGATATACTATCTAAGACACATCAATTTATAATTTACTTTGATTTACAACTGTAATTGGTACATCATTATCAGACAAACTATTAAGTACATCTCACTCATACATTAATTGCAGCATAAAATTTGATATAAAAATGTAAAATTTTAAAAAGTAGTTATTGTAGCATCAGTTGAGACTATGATACAGTAAAACCTCTATAAATTGATTGGTAGTGAAGCCACTGAAGCTATGTTGTAATTAACTAGTGTTATACATTTCAATATGATACATTTCTGCAATTGTTCATGTGATTGAAAGAGGCAATGATACTGTTATTCCATGTTACTTATTGTAATTGCTGATACATTTGCCTCTGTTATCTATTTAATCATTCCACCTGCTCTCTTATGTTTATATGTAATATAAACACCTGAAGATCCCCACAAAGTCATACATCCCACAAGTTGAGAGGTCTTAAGGTCTTGCAAGTAGCTTCTGTACTTCAGTAAAGAACCATACAGAATAGCTGATTGTAGTTAGGAAGTTGCTGTGCTATGTAAGTTCTTGTTGGAATATGTAAACTTTGATACTTTATATACCTACAATTTACAGCTTCATTGTTTTTAAGAACAACTTGTAGCAAGAGTAATTTTTGACTTCTTCCTTATGATTAAAAGTGCAGAATGATTTTAATCAGCAGAGGCTGTGTGTGTGTGTGTGTGTGTGTGTGTGTGTGTGTGTGTGTGTGTGTGTGTGTGTGTGTTGTGATATATTAATGTACATGTATAAGGATAGTTCTGTTTACTACCAAATTTATGAATTTAATTCAGTACACATCAAACTTTGATTGGTGTGGTGTGTGTTGCACTGTACTGTGTGTGGATGTGGTGCACAGCAGATAAATACTTCAAGGCTAATATGTGAATATGCTTTAGAGATGGTGTATGACAACTGAGGGATTTCATTGAACATTATAATCAATTCAGTGATTTTTTAAAAGGATAAAAGCCTCCATCTACTAAATTACATAGGTTTTACTGTATGTAAAAAATTACAAGTAAATATTTTTTTACACATATCCTGCAATATCTGAGAAGTGGTATAAGGGTTTACATAGTATTTGACAGTATAATTATGAGGTTCACTGTCCTGAAGTAGGCAGCCACTAAGCTGAGTTGGTCATATAACACCAACATCTTGCCAAGAGTAAAGCAATGGCAGTAGTAGTCTTGCTGATTAACAATATATATTACTGTGCAGTTTTCTGGGCAAGACAGGAAAGGATATGTTGTGTTTCCTGCCAGGGGCTTTGTTAAGAACATTCCTTGGAAATGAATATGCCTAATTCAAATGTGTTTCTACCAAATGATTGTACTAAATGGAGGAAAAAGACTATCAAATCACCATGTGGAGAAGAGATCCTTGAAATACAAATTCATGATTATGACTGCTTGTCTAAAATTTGTCTAGCTGTTAGACAGGGAAGTTGCTACTGGTTGGAACCAATATACCATACAATAGACTTGAGGAATGAGCTGTAAAGCTTTTAGTGTGTGCAAATGATATCGAACTTCTTTAATTATTTTAAGCTGGCAAGCAATTTTATTTATATTCTCTTTTTGCATACCAAACAGTTAATCAAGCAGACCTTCTTGTGCTGAAACTAGTTGTGATGGTAGTAGTAATGAGAAATATTGTGTGAGAGACCAGCATGTGAGGCATATTAAATTATCAAAGTAGATCCAATTTTTATATATTATTTACAATACAATTGCTTTCTTAACATAAAATCCTAGAGTAAGTCCTGATACTTTAAGGAATATATATATATATATATATATATATATATATATATATATATATATATATATATATATATATATATATATATATATATATATATAGTTTTCTTGAGTTGGCTTTTGAATTTTTTTCCTATATATAACTTTTACCTTTTAATTGTTTTGACATTAAAAAAATATGCATGTGTTTCATAGTAAAAGTTAATTTGGAGGAATCTTGTGGCTGATGCTTTCCGTTATCATAATTTTGATGCTGTCCCACCACCATGGACTGATGCTACTAGTGTCAGGGTAAAGGCTGTGTTTAAGCCACACTATTTTACCTCTTTTTAGTTGTTTTTATATTGCATACAATATTTCAAATCACAATCTTTGTAATGCACTGTAGAAATACACATTTTGGTTAAATTCTCATGTAAGAAAAAGTAATGTGTTTACATGCAGGGGAGACTGGAATTGCTGCTTGTCATAGTAGCAAGTCTGGGCACAAAAGAGCTAAAGAAGAGTTTGTTACCAGTAGCTGCAAAAAGTTACTTGATGGTTATAACAAATAATGTCCAGAGGCAAGGATTATGAAGAGAAAGAAAAGCAGTGAATGTGTAAAGAGAAGGAATTTAATGATTGCAAGGCCTCAGGCTCAGTGATATGTTAAGTGTTCCTTGTAAATCTATCTAAATTCCTGTTTAACAGATCATCTATGCAACTTTTGTGGTATCATAAGCATGGGTCACCACTTTTGATTTAGTTCTCATAAAAAAAAAAATAATAATAAAATAAAAAATTAAAAAACATGGAAATTACTTGAAAGGAAATTTTTCATCTCCAAGAATTGTTCATTGTTGAAATATATTTTCAATGTTCAATTTCAATATTGTTATCTGTGTGAAAGAACATTTAATTTAAATGTAATATGTATTTGCTCATCTTGGCAAGATTTTGACTCACTGGTCCCCAAAGTACATAAAAATGAATACTGAAAGAGCCAGCAATTCTAGATCAAAGTCCCCTAAGTTTCCTGGAGTATAAAAGGGCTTTGGAAGCATTGATATGAATATATGTCTTAACTTCTAAAAACTTACAAAATTGACTTTTGATATACACTACATCATGAGGAATGAATACACAGATAGGTTTAAGTTACAGAAAAAGTGAAGGAAATTGTATTAGAAGTGCCTTTAAATCTTTTCTTTTTGTTTCTTCCTTATTAATAGGCCAGTATAATTCAAATCACAATAGTATCTCACTGCTATGTAAATACCAGATTCTCCATCATTACCACTAACTTGGGGATTAGATTTCTGCCTAAATCCTCTACAATTTCATGTTTTCAAATAAAATTAGAAATAGCTATTACCCTGAAGTAGTAAGTCTTCACAAAGAGTAGTAAAACTGCAATAAATCAAGTTACAACAACTGTAAGAGGAAAGTATGATCTACATGATGTAAAAAGTTCTAGGCAATATATACAGCTTAAATAATACTTAAGTACTACAATTTTTTTTCAAGTTTCAAGAATTTACCATTTATAAGAATCCATTATCACAAGTGTTAATTCATTTTATAAAATCTTACAACTAATTGCACACCTTAAGAATGTCATTCACAATATTGCAAGTAATTACGAACAGACTTTTTGCATATTATTTTTAGCTTGATCTGCATTGTTTACAAGTAGCCATGTAAACCCATAATATATAGAGTGAGCGAGGGGGGAGGGGGTACAGTGGCTATGTGGTGTTCATTCATCAGAAAGAATCCCAAATTGTTCTCGGATTTCACTGAATGATGGCCGGGACTCAGCTATTGGAGTCCAACAGTGCTGCATAATCTGAAAAAGATGTGAAAAATAAATAAAAATTACAATCATGTCACTAATAAGAAACCTTTCAAATATCTTTTAACTGACTTCCATTAATGCTTTTGAGTTTCTCTGTTCAAAGTAGTAACAAATGTTATAAGAATGAAAGAAAATTATATTGAACAACTGTCTTCTATTTACCTAGCATTCTTGTTTTCACTTACATTTTTGCCTCATTCTTCATGATCCTGCTGCTGTGTGACATTTATGTACTAACACTATCATACCTGTAACTACAGTACCCGACAGAATAGTATACCCATCGGATTGGGTGGGTGCACTAATATGTGTAGAATAAAGTCCTGTTATATTTGGGTAATCTGTTAAATCCATTATTTCCTTAGTTTGGTGACCTACTGCATGTAGTGCCACTATCTGTGCATTAGTTTCAGATGTAAAATGCGTGTTCTTACCCATACTTACCTCAGAAGCAGTATAAAACTTTGTGAAAAGTGAGTGTGACTACATGGAATGCCAAGGAATATAATATGTCCCACCAAACCCAAAGGCGGCTTGAGCTGTTATTGGTCCTTTCATACTGAGCTCCACCCACAATGTGACATGGCTGTAGTCACACAGCATAATCTAGGATTGTGCAAATTTAACAGGGTTTTATTTTTGACACATTAGTGTGATCACCTGATCTGATAGGCATACTATTTTGTTGGGTACTGTATATATATTCATATATATCCTAGTATGTATAAAATTAACTTTACTATGTGATCTTTGTTATTTCAGGTCTTGATATTATTACTGCTGCTTTGCTATTTTACCCCACTGCTCTCTCTCTTAACTGCTGCTTACGAAACCAAAAACTTACCCCTTACTGCAAAGCCTTTATGATGCAGCTTCAATTGGCAATTGGCAAATGGCCTGTGGGTGTAGCTTTCATTATAAATGCAGATGTCCTGTCAACGACAAGTGTCTTCGCCCAATGAAATGATATAACCCTTTACATTTGAATGTAGTAATGATTCATTTTCTTTTCTTACTTTCTTTATACACTCCACTCAACAAAAAAAATACTTACACTATAAACATCATCTGGGCAGTATCTTGGCTGCTCAAGAACACGTCCACTCTGCACCATCTCGACAACTTCAGGGTTCCTCATTCTTCCATATGGCATCTTGCCACAGGTGTATACTTCCCACATCAACACACCAAATGCCCATACATCAGACTTTGAGGAGAATCTCATAAAGTTGAGCACCTCAGGAGCAGCCCATTTTATGGGGAACTTTGCACCGCCAGAGCTATTATACTCATCGTCAACAACATACCTAATGGAATAAATAACATGGGTTTGTACATTTCTTCATGGCAACATCCATGGACCTCACTGAAGTCCATGATAAGGTCAGAAGTATGGTTAATTTCATACATTGTAAGAGAAGAAAAAGATAATATTTTGCACTTATGAAGATAAAAATCCACAGTGTAATAATAAAGAAAATACCACAATTGATTAGAGTCAGAAGAATAAATATATGTATGGTTTTACTTGAAATTCACATGTACTGGTATTTTGACTCTCTTTTCTGATTTACACTTTGAATCTCAAAGCATAGATTGAAACATTAGATTGTACTATTTTTTCTAACAATAAAAACTATTCTTGTATGACAGTACATGAGAAGGAATTTAGGCCCTCCGGTTGTATGGTAACAATTGTATTTGCTTACCGTGCTAATCCAAAGTCTCCCACTTTGATTTCAGAATTTGCTCCTACCAGACAATTTCTTGCTGCTAAATCACGGTGAATGAATTTCTTCTTTTCTAAATACTCCATACCATTACACACCTGCAAGAAAGAAAAAAGGTAAGAGGGGTGGGTGGGAGAAAAGGAGAGGGATATAGCATGTAGAAATAAAGCACATAGGAAGAACTCTTGTAGTCTGCTGGAGATGCTACTATACATACTACAACTGCTATGTATATGTACTATAGTAAACACCTTAAGATGGTTGCCATTGGTAATACTAGATCATACACTAGACCATTAGCAGACATGTTTCTACCCATAGGGGGTGTTCTCAATTCATTGGTACTGTCACTATAAATTAATCCAAGCTAGTGATAATTGATTTTAGATTCTGGAATAAGAACATACTAAAATTTTACTACAGTAATCTGACTTCAGACAGTACTTTTCATTGGTGAAGTTTTTGAAAGATTTTTGCAAGTTTTTCTAAGATAGGTAGAAGATAAAAAAGAAAGATTTGGATTTACTGATAAATTTTTAAATTCATGATACCAATATCAATATTGCTAGTATTGGAATTTTGGATGAATGAAAGGGAATACTGGTTAACTCTTATGTTGAAGAGCTGAACAGAGTAGGAGTGCATTGAGGCTATGGAAGGAAGGGAGACATGCAGTTAGCAAGTTAATGAGATAAAACAAGCTTTTGATTCCACCCTGTCAAAGGGATATTTTTGAAAGATGAATGATCAGAAGTGGCAGGATGAGTGAAGAATTATGTAACTGTTGACATCGAGTAAGGTAAGCAGCTGTCGAGTGCTGTGGTGTGGTAGAGGCAATGTTTATGGTATAAGTTGAATGGCTAGTTGGGTTGGGCGGAGGAAGAGTAAATGCAGATAGATGAAAACAAGAATGGTTGGTATTGGGTGCACATTAGAATTCATTGGAGTCAAGAATGGTTTGTAGTACGTGCACATGGGCATTCATGGGAAGTGTGGCTGTAGACTGGATGAGGTAGCATACAAGATGAGACTTTCACCGTATTGGTTCACAGAAGATGGGAGCAGTGGCAAGGAGGATTATGAATGTGACTGGAGATAAGGTGTCAGAGAAATGAATGAATGATGAAGAAGGGTCACTGAAGAAACCAAACCAGTCAAGCAAAGCATTGTCTCCTTAAGTTTGATGAGAGAGAATGGAAAACAAATTATTGAAAAAAAGATGGTGATTCTGACAAGATTTATAAAGCTATAGGGAAGACTATGAAGAGATAAGAAATAAATTAAAAGGAAGTGAAAAGTTATTGGAGTAGACTAGTTTCGTGTGACATGGATGAATGAAGATCAGCTGTAAATGTATGTATGGAAATACAGCTTCAATGAATGTTTTCTTGCATTTTGCTAAATGTACTACTGAACAGGCTAAGATGCAATACAAGGAATGAGTTTAGTACAGTACAACTCCATACATCAACTCTGTTACTGCACCCAAATACTGAAATTACTGATCCTCATGTAGTACAGTTTGGCGAGGATTAGTTTTTATTTTCTCCTTAGACAGAGGCCTACGTATGTATGTGGTGTGAGGGAATGCTTGGGAAGACATCCAGACAGTTATTTTGTTTTAGCTATCTTCTTTAAGAGTGATGTCAGCCTAATACGGAGATTGTAGCCAAGTGTAATAATGACGGAACAAATATCACAATAGTCAAGAAATCAATAATGATAACCTTATTGGTGATATGCAATAACTAGCGAATTTATTGCCTGAAAACTGATAAATCCATCCAAAATATATCAATACTAGTGATTGCAATATTGAGATTTTAATTAAAAATAAATCAATAAATTAAATCTTAAAAACTGTTTTCTAAGATAAACTTAAATATTTATCCTGTCTCATCATTAATGAAAAATAATTTTAAGAGAAATAAGTTTATTTGATCTTAATTACCAGTTATTTGTAACAAAAAGTATCACCAATAATGCAGGAAAACACATAAAATAACTGACAATTCTATCAAATAGTGATGAATCATTAAATTATTATGATAATACCCACTTATGATGGAGATCTATATAGTATATACCAAACTCACATTCCCTGCAAGAGAAATAGTCAAGACAAAACACACATACACCGACACACACACTTTCCTCAAAATTGAATTAAAATGCTTCATAACTAGAGGACGGATCAGTTATTCAGCATTTAGATACAAGGATGAATTGACATTAATCAAGCACTGACTACATAACCATAAAAACAATGAAATGATTTCACAAACCTGTGAACACATGTCTAAGACAACAGTGTTGTTCAACAGAGTTCTTTCATTGTCACGGAGGTAATTCAGCAAAGAACCATGGCACAAGTATTCTGTGACGATGTAAATGGGACGACGCTTGCTGCAGACACCATACAGCTGGACCAGGTTTTGATGCCTCAGTTGTCTGAAACAAGAGGCATTTCAATGATAGCTAGACAAGGCTGGTACGTTCTACAAAAACACTGGAATCATAACAACTTTTGACATCTTGAAATATAAAGTCCACCCATATCTTAGATGACAACACTGAAAAAAATATCACAAAACTTGAGGCAACTTACCTCATTACTTTAGCTTCTTCAATGAACTCATCCTCGCTCATTGTTCCCTCCTTCATCATCTTGACTGCAACATGCAATGATCCAAGCTTACCGTGCCGCACCACACCAAACTGACCAGAGCCTAACTCTTCCATCAGGTTTAACTGACTGGGATCAACTTCCCATTTATCTGAAAGAAGAGTGAGATGAGATTTAGGAAAACAAATGGTTACTAGTCAAGTTTGTTTAGAAATATCTAGTGATATCCACTTGCAGTTAGGCATTTATTATGAGATACATATACTGCTAATCTGTATTTAACATGGGAACACCTTTGAGCATGTTATAAACAAAAGTAAAAAGGCCATTATTAGAAGTGGCTAGATATTTTCATGACATTATTCAAATAAAATTAATAAAACCAGCAGTTCAGCATAAGTGTATAGTTAATAAGGTTGATAAGAATGAATAAAATTATCTCAGCAAAGAACCAATAATGTATTATCAGGTTTTATGTGATTAAATCAATGTGATACAACATACCATGCCCCAATCCTGCTGTTGTTGGTGCCTCTCTTCCTTGTGAAATAGGCCTGAGTCTTGTACACAAGCCAGCAGGGTTGAGTTGATGTCTATAAATTAGTTCAGGAATGGTTGGGCATTTGATATTGTGTGAAAGATAGTAGTTTCCTTCCTGGTCCTTCTTTATGTGGTAGTGTTTCACTTGTGGCCGAGACCTGGGTAGGCTGTGGAATAACAAGATGATACTTGTACACAATACCTCCAAAATAATACAAACGTATTTAAAACACTGAAGATAATGAATGATGGATAAACTAGTACAAAAATAAAATAGATCATGTATACTAAAAGTTATTTTCATTGTGCTAATATTCTTTCATAATTTACCAAGCTCATTGCAATGGACTGCATTGTCATCCTTAATTTTTCTCTTTACTGTCAGTTGCTGTTGGTGTACATACTTGTTGCTTCAAGTCAAAACTACCCAGGACAGTGTTGTTTATGCAAATTATACTTAGGATTTAAACCAAATAAAATTCTTCATCACTATTGCTTACTGTTTTGAGAAGACAGAAAGTGTGTAGATTCCCGAGTTAGTTGTGGAGTTTCTGACAACAAAGCCTCCTTCCCGTTCCTGCTTCATCAACAGCACCTCTGCTCGATGTCTAGTGGCGTCGCCCAGATACCAACTGCAAAGTAAGGAAGTACATGTACCATAAACTCAAGTCTTAAAATATCATCCATGCTTAATATGTCATGGAAATCAATACTGTGAAATCTGGTTAGACTATGCTTTAATTTTCTATATTGGTGATTGGAGACTAAGATGATATACTTTTCAATTGGACAGGGGCACTTGCTTGATGAACACCATTGAGAGCAATCATTCCTGTGTAACAGTTGAATAAACCAGCAGTTGAATGATCTAAGTATCTGGCAAGTTGGGGGACCTTGTACAGATGCCTTATCACTTCATGAATGTTTTTTTTAGGCACCAAATATAGAAAAAAGTTACTTGAATGTTGGAGTCAGAGTGCTTATGGCTATCATGTCTAGTTTTAGGAACAGACGATAAGAGAAATTACACTTACTCATACTGCTGAAGACTGCCCTGGTCCCTCACATAGTTACTTGGAGCAAAGCCTTCCTCTCTGAAAGACATGATCCAATGAACATGGAATGCTGTATTCTGTACATCTGCACTAAGCATTTTCACATACAGTATTATAGAATGAACTAAGTATGGATAGAGTTTTTTTTTAAATATATGAGTGTTTGTGATGTAAGTTAAAATGTGACATCTGTAGCAAAGTTAAGACAATTACCATGAGAAATACCTTTACAGACCACCACCTTAAATGTTATTTTGTAATGTATTGTAATTATGTATATATATGTTTACCATTTCTGAGACAAGGTATTATGGTTGCTGAGATTCATGAAATATACACAAATGTAAGCAAATAATGTATGGAAGCCAAAACAAGACCCATCATACTTAGTCTTAATGTTCCTCATCTTCCACCAGTGTTCTTGTGTATCATCAAGCACCTCCAACTCGTCATGCTGAAAGGTAAAGAATATCAGAATGTAGTACACACACACCTTGTAACATAATTTTCTCTTGCCTAATAACCTCCTCAATTGCAGCAGTTAAATAGGAGAAAATAATACATATGAGCTATATATATATATATATATATATATATATATATATATATATATATATATATATATATATATATATATATATATATATATATATATAATATGTATCTTCTTACTCCTCACTCGATCACCAACCTCCAACATAAATCTTTTCGTAACTTGAATTTAGAAGGGATATTATTTCTTGTAGATTGAGAGGAAAGGAAAAAAAAAATAATTAAAGCATCCAATTCTAACTGTATATTATACATTAACTCCTTCAGTGCTGAGACACAGTTCCATATTTATAATAGCTTATTATTTGTTGAATTTATACAGCTTCAGAAACTCATCCCAGGATTAAAATAATGCAAACTCTGGGCTCGTATTAACAGAAAATCTTAGGAGTCTCCTAACTTTTTCTAGGACGAATTTTTAGTCCTAAATTCCATCCTAACCTCCTGAAATTGGTCTTGTACTTTAGCCATTATCTCGTAAGCAATAAATTTGAAGCAGCTGATGAGACAATGGCTAAGTACAACACCAATATCGGGAGGTTAAGGTGGTTTGCAAGACTAGAAATTTGTCTAAGAAAAGTTACATATTTAAAGAATTTGTCAATACAGGTCTTGGTCATTAAGCTTCTGACCTTCATAGACCCTTCCTGATGTCAATAAAATTGTTTAATCACACTCAAATCTTAAGGTACAAATGTGTCCCAGTACTGAAGAGGTTAAGCTTGGTGTCATTATCCTGAACTCACCTTCCGGAGCGACATGTCCCCTTTCGTCGTGGCATCGTAGTCGTACAGGGCCACCACTACCTTCCTGTGCTGTTAGGGACAAAAAGAAAGTTTTCAGGGAAGGATGGACAAGAAAAATAATGCTGAACACAATGCGTAAAACTTGAAGCACAAAACACACACAGATGATTGGTAGCAATAGACGATGGCACAGTATCTCTATAGAGACCTCATTGATGGCATCTCAGTGCAACAGCTTGTTTATGCATTCAAGCTTAAATCAGAAGCGTAGAACAACCAGCTTCTATAGATGACTGGCGCTCAACGCAACGTTTACTTACCTAAGCTTATCTTGCTTCTTGTATGAGTGAGAGAGAGAGAGAGAGAGAGAGACCCACAAAATGGAATGCAGCGTTTGAACCACACTTAAAAATGTAGTATATAGACACATTAATAAGTCATTATTGCGTTACCAGACGGTATAATAAATCTTTTAATCATTTGACACATGATTCCCAAGAATATTTATTACCCAAAGTGAAAATTCCTCGTTATATATATATATATATATATATATATATATATATATATATATATATATATATATATATATATATATATATATATATATATATATATTACCAGACTCAAAAGACTCCAGTGAAGTTTGTTCCAAGTAATGGACACGAAACGAACCGCCGAGACATTTGAGAACACGACTATCTAGTGTCCACCAAGACAACCACCACCACCACCACTACCACCTGACCATCCATTTATTGAACCAAGGTAACTCACAATAGTCCCGAGAAAAGCAAATCACATGAATGGAAAAATATTGTTGTACACCATGAATTTAATACGACAGTACACTATAGATGCTGGTTGTAGATACATGAAATTAATGCTTTGTCGAGAGATCATATTTTGATCTGTGTCACCTGTTCATGATCTGAGTATTGTGCAGTCCTTCTGTACAATCATTACACACACACACACACACACACACACACACACACACACACACACACACACACCTTGAAATCACACAATGTGTGTAAACCATTTAACAAACATTGCCTCATGGCTCGGTGGTAAGGGAGCCGAGTCTGTGTTGGCTACCGTGGCTGCCATAGGTTCGAACTCAACTAGTGGTGGGTTACCTCGGACTTTTCCGCTGACAAGCGAGGCAGTTACTGTCTCCCTTGAGCAAGGGGATAGGGTGTTCGAGGTATCAGCCTTACAGTATATCGGTAATAATGAGCTCTGAGGTCGCACTGAGGGTATTGGCTGGTGATTGCGGGTCAGCTCGTGATCAGGCCTTGGTGAACACACACACACACACACTAATTTGCAATAAGGCGTAACCTCTCAAAATATGTATATGTATATCTACACTACTAACACTACAGTTATAGTTAATAGCTACAATCACCACTGTCTTCAGTACTACCACTTTTTAATGTTTATTCTACATACTTCAGGAACTCGCACTCAGCAGCATTCCACAGTAATCACAGCCTTAGTCTTTATATAGTCATCGCTAATTACATCATTATCTCGCACCTTTCTTTGTCAACATCACTAACAGGAATTATCTCAAGAATTACCACTATCTATTTTCATTAGTGTTCTCCGCCTCCTCGCCTAACATATAAGCATGTACTGTTAGGGAGACTCCTAGGAATCATTTTACTCTCCCGCTGCTCCTCAACACCGCTTTATTCCTTTTTTTTCTACTTTTTTTTTTTTTTTGTCCCCATTTGCTAGCCCCGCCTGCCCCTGATATGAGACACAGAAACCACGGCAGCGTGAGACAGGAGAGGAAAATGAATGAATAAAGACAAACAAAAATGAAGATAACAAAAATGTTCCTATTTATTGTAAGATAATAGTGAAGAGTGAGGATTGGGAGGAAAGGGAGAGGAAACAATGACGATAGAGGAAGAACGGAAAAAGATAACGTTAAGGGAGATGAGGAGGAAGAAGAGACGATGGTGACGCATTGGTAGGAAGAGGAGGAGGAGGAGAAAACGTTGAAAAAAAAAAAAATCGATACTGGAAACAACGAAGTAAGACGGGGGTGAAAACGATGAATAACAAAAAGTGGAAGGAGGAGGATACGAAGATGAAGGGTATATAAGGAAGATAAGATGGTGTTCAGCGAGGAGGAAGAGGAGAGGACATGACGATGACAACGCGAGGATGAGGAGGAGGAGGAGGAGGAGGAGAAGAAAGAATAATACTCATACCTTCTCTGCAACAGCAAGGACCACTTTCATGCGCACATGGGCAGTGCACTAGGGTATAAAGGAAGGTAAGGCAGATAATTACACTCTGATGCAGCGTGTTTGAATATAAGTACTGTATTACAATCTGACCATCTCAAGGCTACCACCACCCTTCTGTCCCCCCAACCCCTGCTTCACTCCTCTCATCCTACCGTCCCTAGGAACACAACACGGAAGGACGAGTGGACTGCTTGTGATGCTAAAGGATGGTTCTTGGAGGTGAGAGGAGGAATATGATCTGAACGAGGAGAGGACATGAAGTAGTAGTTAACTCTGTCTGTCTGTGTGTGTGTGTAACTGCCATCCACGTAATGTCCTAGTAAGGTTATGGTGCAGGAAGAGGGGAGGGTGCAGACGGACCTGCTAAACTTACTCTACTTCGCCAAGGCACCCTAATACTCTTCCTCCACTCCTAAAACCGCGAGTCGTCCCTGCTTTCCTTCCACCAGCCAAAGTCTCGGGCTCTGGTGATGAAGGCCCTGCTGGTGTACTATTGGTTTCCCTGCCCTGCCTTGTGTGGTGGGCCTTGAGAATTATTTTACCCAGAGTTGCTTTGACGGGTGTTTTTGTATGACTTGGCAGCTACGTACTTACTTATACCCCCTTGGGTCCTCCTTGCCGCTCACCATGGCCTCTGTAGTTACACACACACAAACACACACACACACACACACGCACACACACACACACACACACACACACACACACACACACACACACACACACACACACACACACACACACACACACACACACACACACACAAAAGCACTTAAGGAACAATAGTAATTATAACCTTGTGCTTGTCGATGCTACCAACACAAGATGGAGATAATATTAGTGTGTGTGTGTGTGTGTGTGTGTGTGTGTGTGTGTGTGTGTGTGTGTGTGTGTGTGTGTGTGTGTGTGTGTGTGTGTGTGTGTGTGTGTGTGTGTGTCCGCGGGGCCGTTTTCAGAAGTGGGCCAGAATGAAGCAATGATATCGGTCGGATGGTTACTTACTTATAACCCATGACTTGCATCTTACCCGTCTTTCACTCACACCCAATCACCAGTCACCACCAGCTACTAACCAACACCCACAAGTGCAACGAACGACACGAGGCCACCAACCAACCCATTCATTTCTTCACCGCGATTCCCTAGATAGCGCCGCCTGTTGTATCGGCTATAATTGGGAGATTCCACCTCTCTTCTCATCTTGGCACCGCAGAGGTTGGGGAGGAAGGAGGGGAAGGGGAAATGAGACAGGAGAAAGGAGGAAAGGAAGCAAAAGCGTACAAGGAAGGAAAATAGGTGAGAGGGAAGTGAAGAAAGGCATAGCAAAAAAAAAGAAAGAATGAGACAGGGAAAGGATCTGAAGGAAAGAGGGATGGAAAGGAAAGGATACTAGGTAAAAGAGGAAGCAAAGGAGAAGGAACAATGATATATAAAATGGCTAATTTCATCCGTCACCCCTACCTGTCTTTATTTTCAAGCCCTTCATCCCTACACAACTCTACCACTTGGCCTCTACACGCAGTACTCTCCCTTAAGGTTCACCACAGCTATCACACACCTTCCACCCTCACCAGTTATAAGCCGGAGTGATGAAAAGCAAAAGTGTGTAAGTCAGTTGCATTTCTATCTGTGCGAGTTTTGTCAATAGTACCTTCTACCTGCAACATTCTCCCCCCTGTATCTCTTAAATCTTATACTATCCTATGTTGTAAAAAGAGTTCACCAGTATTATTATTTTTTTTTTTTTCTCACTTCATAAACCATGCACGAGTTTTCTCAATGATACCTTTTACTTCTAACATCCTTCCTCTTGTATCTCTCAGACCCAATACTATCCTATGTTGAAAAAAATCACCAGTTTAATTACTTTTTTCCTTCACTTCATAAATCAGGTTCTTCTCAATAGTACCTTTTACCTCTAACATCATCTCTCAGACCCAATACTATTCTATGCTGTTCTATTATTCCTTTCCTTACTTCATAAATCAGGTTCTTCTCAGTAGTACCTTCTACCTCTACCATCCTTCCTCTTGTATCTCCCAGACCCCACGTTCCTTAGAGGCGACCCTTCCCCCGATACCCAACACCTTACACTCCCTGGCTGCAGCATAACCACCGGAACAGCCCTCATAAACCCCGCCACAACGACCTCCAGCAGGTGTCGGCGGCTGATAAGGGACCCCACCACATCGATCCGCCACCCGCACACGGAGAAAAGAAGCAAAATATTTAAAAGTCCGGAAGTGAATAAGGAAAAC
>CM035196.1:25043781-25055715 GCA_020233015.1 Callinectes sapidus
CTATCTAACCTTTATGAAGCATCAAGGGTTCATCAGGGGTCAACTGAGATAACTAATCTTTACATCTTTAACGGTTTCCTCTCTCTCTCTCTCTCTCTCTCTCTCTCTCTCTCTCTCTCTCTCTCTCTCTCTGGGTACATAAGGTGTTGAAGATGACAGGATGGCCACAGCATGACACCATTCACAAGACGCGCGCCCCACACCAGCACACAGTCTCAGCGCCTTGCAGTCCCGTCCCTCCCCATCACCGTGAAGGCAGCTCCAACCTCTTCCCCCGGCGCACCGTGCATACTCAGAAGCAGGTGATGGCTTCTAGACGCGGCCTTCGTGGCACATCTTCCATGACTTCTTTCATGCTTTCCTCTCTTAAATCACAAGTGATGGGTTATTTTCCTTTTTTTTCTGCGGTGAAAGTTGTGAGTGAGAGAAGCGCTGCGCTGTTCATGGTCTTTAATAACTGTTTGAAGTATGCCATTCCCACTTTTCAAGAGTGTACAACGCTCAGGCACACGCACCCACGCACACGTACACACGCACGCAGACACACACACGTACACACGCACACACACACACACACACACACACAGACACACACACACACACACACACACACACACACACACACACACACACACACACACACAGGGAAGATGAGCTGGAAGGGACTGTGAGCCACGCAGTGCCTCTGTTGCAGTGGGAACTCCCGGTAAGGAGGTTGACCTCTTGCTGACCTTAATCTGGGATGACCCATCAGACAGCCGCGCTATGACCTCAGCAACGGGACTCCTCTCCCTCCCTTACTATCTTCCCTCTCTCGAGGACATGCTCCCTTCTCTCTCTCTCTCTCTCTCTCTCTCTCTCTCTCTCTCTCTCTCTCTCTCTCTCTCTCTCTCTCTCTCTGGTATACGTATTTACTTGAGAAAATTTTCCCTCTCGAAAATTAAGAAAAGGTATTGTGATAATATAAAACAAATTTTGAAGGTGTTGAACGGTACAAAGATTGCAAACTTTTCCTTCTGAGGTAATGTTCACGACATGGCGATAACTCGTCCCGCTGCTTGCCGGGCTGCTCCAAATGACTCTCACCGGCACCTCTCTTGGCTCCTAGAAAGGCGCGAAGCATTAATATCAGGAAGTAACAGCGCTGATGCATGACTGCCTCTACCAGCGGGGGACCAGCATCACGCGCTTTTTCCTCGCACTGGTACCGTCCTGAACTAACAGCGTGCGTGGCCCAGCGCCCCGGGTCTCGAGGGTCGGTGAAAGCCTCCACGGGGCTGCCGGCCGCGGGTCAGGGTCTCCCCGCGGAGGGAGGGAAAGGTTCACCTCTGAGGAACTGGAAACTGTAGCTCCTCAGCACCAGGTAAGGCGAGAGGCTCAGGCACCCCTTGGAGGACGTGCCGGCATGGGATGAGTCAGGCAAATATTCCTCCCACCCGCTGCTTATCTGGCGGTCGTGCCGGCGTGATGTGCAGCAACATGACCGTCAACACAGCACACTGCACGCCCAGTGCGTCTCAGTCCTGTGGTGCCGTGGCCTCATCGCGACTCACTTGCACCACTCTTACGACGCGGCGCTAGGGATCTCTCTGGTGACGGGGCATGGAGTGTCCCTGGCCAGGTGAGGGTCACAGGTGTGTTGTCATTAGCGTAGCAGCAGGGCGCCTCACCTCGCCCCACTCCCGCCCTCATCCGTCACAGCCCACGGGCTTGTGATCCTTCCTGGCCACTTGTCGGAGGGGTCAGGTGAGATGCATGGATGGAAGAAGAACCGAAGGAACGAAAAGTTCATTATCTTCTTTTCTTCATGTAAACACACACACATTTTCTCCCTCCCTCTCCCCCGCGTCTCTCTCTCTTTCTCTCTCTCTCTCTCTCTCTCTCTCTCTCTCTCTCTCTCTCTCTCTCTCTCTCTCTCTCTCTCTCTCAGCGTGGCAGGCAGCTCACCACGCGGGCCACCACCCCCACCAGGCAGGCGGTGGTGCGTCAAGGTGAGTTTCTCCCACTAGTATCTGTCTGTGCGACGCGGGGCCGCACTTTCTACCGCATTTAGAATGTGTTTGTGATCATCCAGCATAATGGTGTTGTCCGGACGGCAAGAAGGACAGAGACTCATAGTGCACGTAACACACACACACACACACACACACACACAAGACCGCGTACCGTACTAACGAGAACATGATTTACAAACACGTTTTGCCTTCGAAATAATCATACCTGTAACTCGATATTTTCAAGTCAAACAAGTGAGCAGTAAGTAGGAAGGAGAGGAAAAAAAACCTGTACCTACATGCATAAGTGATGAGTGTCTAGGTTGGTAGCGTGGCATCGAAAACTACTAAGAAAACGCCGCTGGTCACAGTGTCTTAATTGCTATCCTATTGTTAACACTCATAAGCTTTTCTTCCACGACAACTTTGAATGGGCTAATGTACCCGCTGATGCTTTAACGCTTGTGCTTCTTCGGCTTTTCTCCGTCTCCAGATTATAGTTCGTACGAGGCGCCACACATCCAGCAGCAGACTGTCTCTCTTTCCACCTCGTATCCTCACATCCGTCACTCCCAACACATCTGTCTCGTCTGTACACTCCGCTTGCACACGTCAAATGAATATCACTTCGCATTAACGTCAGGCCAAATACGCTTCTCCACAGTCCCTGTCGCAGCATAGTGATCTAATGAGTGCCTTACCCTTAAACAAGAGAATGACACGACTCAAGTTTATCTGATGAAAATTTTCTTGTTCCTAATTTAACTCAGCATCACCTAACCTTTACTTTTCGTTCCCCTCCGTCAGCTTCCACTCCCGCTGCTGCTACCTGACGCCGCGTGAGCAAGGCGCTATTGGTCAATTAACACAAACACGCGCCGAGCTGGAAATGGTACGACACTAATGGACGCAACACTGAGGCTAATTATATATACTTAACAGCAAAAACTGAACCCTTCAATGCTTCCACTCAAAACTATTGATTATATTGTGAAACCATCCTAATCATTATTATCATCATTAACAATCAATCAACGCTTTACTGAATCACTGTGCCCGCGTATGTGTGTGCGTGTGTGTTTCATCATGGTAATCCGTCAAGTGCAGCAAAAATCATCATTAGAGTATTATCATTATTATCATCATCATTATTGTCGTTTATCATCATCATTATCATTATTATTATTATTATTATTATTATTATTATTATTATTATTATTATCATTATCATTATTGTTATCATCATTGTCATCATTATTATTACTACCACTATAATAATCATCATCACCACTGTCAACATTATCATTATGATCATTACCATCGTCCTTATTGAGGTTACTGTTACTAACCTATTTTCATCGCCATCACTAACTTTCACTGTTGCAAGGATCACGAATCTCAAATATGTTTAAAAGACAATTCCTAATTAATACATCATTTGATACTTGAAGGGAGAGGAATTTCCCAATATTCCACTGCAGCTGTCGTTGGATAATTAATCAAACGAGTAACTGCACATGGCTGGGGGTGAAGTGTGACAAGGCCAGCCAACCTATTCCTGGCGCGGGAGGAAAGCCTTCACTGCACCTCAGTATTGGTTAACAACGCTGCTATCAACTTCTCCCACACGTACGAACCACCGGGATGTGCAGGTCGACTGAAGAGAACACTTTATATGTACATACGAGGAAGTTATATGTACACCTTTTGAGAAATACGCAAAAAAAGGGAAAGAAAAAAACGGCATAGGACGAAATTTAGGCTTGGAATATGAAACGGTATATACTCGTATATATGCCTAATTCAGATATCATCACTTCAAGGCTGGCGTCTGTCTGTTTTCCTTATTCAGTCATCAACTTGAGGCTTTCACCTATCTGTCTCTTTATATGTTCATCAATTTGAGGCTAGTCGCTATCTCTATTTCTTTCATCTAGTCATCAACTGAAGGTTAGTCTGTCCTCATAAATCTATCAATTCCATGTCAGTTATCCCTGTCAAGACGCTATACAAGTATCATTAATATAGTCATGACATTAAGAATACTGTTCATTTGGAAACTTAAAAGTCATAAATCAAAATCCATGTTTCTTCTGCTTTCGCTGCAGGTCTTGACCAAATAACCTCTTGAACCTCGAGTGGAAGTCAGCATCTGCTGCAACAGTGCTGTAAAATGTGACATCACAGGTTTAGTTACCCTCACAGCACAAATAGTGGCGCTGCTGTTTTCTCTGATACACTGCGGTAATTGGTCCATGAGCATCAAGTCTCATCCACTGAGTTTTACGTCTGTTTTTTTCACCAATTAAATATGTAAAGCCAAGGTGTTCGCTACACTCTCCTCGTCTCTTCTCTCTTCTCAAGGACACACTTAATCTACGATGATTGTCACAGGTTTTATCTCAAAGAGGAACTTATTTGACAGTCATGTCTCATCATCAGGTGTTCAGTTTTTTTTACTTCCTCTCTTCTTTCAAGGATAACTTGTGCCTGACAACTAAACCAAAAACAAAGGAAAAACGAGCAACAGTAGATTGTAGATGCTTTCGGTTATACTTGTGATAGGTCAGGGTAAAAAATATGGGATAGTAAAGACGAAGGGCCGTGCATCAACAAGTTCTAGACACTACAAATAATGTATCCTCAAGCATGGAGTGTTAGACAACAGGTGACGAACACAGAAACACACACTTTAAATACTTCGCTGTGCCTGAAGCGATTACCAACATGAAACGCAGGTAATGGCAGATGAAGCATCCCGGACCTGAATCAATTACCACAATAAGACAGACAAACAGTCCCACGGTTACTACAGGAGGAGGAGAAGGATGAAGAAGAAGAAGAAGAAGAAGAAGAAGAAGAAGAAGAAGAAGAAATAGAAGAAGAAAATAAGAAGGAGAGGAAGAGGAAGAAGAAAAACAGCTCAGCCATAACGATTACAATGTGCGCCATCAGCATTAATGTAAGAGGGTGTCGCCCCTGATCTTCAGAGATACTGTGGGCCATAACGCAGCACACCCTGCACACCTGTTCACCATTCCCGAGGCCATTAAAAAAAACTAAACATAAGAAAATAAAATAAAAAAAATAAGAAAACAAAAAAATAAATGAAAGAAAAAAAGGGGAGGTAGGAGCAAAAAAGCTGCTGAATAACCGCTCCCAACCAGTGTGCCACCTTGTTGTGTGTGTGGTTGGCGGCCGAACAACAAAGACCTAAAGCCCACGGAAATATGGAGACAACATCAATGACACACTTGCGCATTAAGGCTCCATTGTGGTGGTGTCTGGTGGCGAGGCCGCGGCTGGCGGGAGGTAGATATTGATATTCAAATCGAAACTTCTTTTTTTTACAGCAGGCCGAGAATCCACCGAGATAGAAGAGGACAACCACAAAAAAAGGAGGAGGAGGAGGAGGAGGAGGAGGAGGAGGAGGAGGAGGAGGAGGAGGAGGAGGAGGAGGAGGAGGAGGAGGAGGCGGAGGAGGAAGAAGAAGAAGAAGAAGAAGAAGAAGAAGAAGAAGAAGAAGAAGAAGAAGAAGAAGAAGAAGAAGAAGAAGAAGAAGAAGAAGAAGAGGAGGAGAGGAGGAGGAGGAGGAGGAGGAGGAGGAGGAGGAGGAGGAGGAGGAGGAGGAGGAGGAAGAAGGTAAAAGAAGAAAAGGATATACAGAGATGAATGAAACAATAAATTGAGAATAGGAACAAGTTTCACATCATTTCTTGACCACCCCGCCTCCTCCCCCCCCCAAAAAAAAAAGAAGAGATATTCACATTTCCTGAAAACCTGAACACACAAAACAAGAAGAAGAAAAAAAGATTATTCAACATTTTTCCAGACGGACATTTCAAGAAAAGGCATCTGGAGTACGTACGCATCTTGGCCACCACACGCTTCACGTCTCCAGGTTCTTCAGATCACTACTGTCACTTCGTTGAAATTCCCTCAGATAGACGCTCCTTTTGGCCGCCGCAGTATCAAGGGTCTCCCCAGTGTGACTTATGTGTACTTTGTTTTCCTTTTCTTTATTTTGAGGAGAGGCGCAGGTCATGATAGGTAACTTACACCGATCGTATCTTCCTTTTCAGTCACATCGCGGGGTGCAATTTTGGTGTTACCCCTGCCGCGCCTCAGCCTCAAGGGTTATCATCGCCGCCATCCATCACCACCTCAAGGACGGGCCGTAGCGTGTTGCCTGCCTCCGCCCTCTCTGCACACTCAACACTACGGTGAGAGGGAGTGAGATGAGAGGGAACTGTTGCCCAGGTGTTAGCGAAGAAAACAACCCACGTATCCCGAATCAATCCATGTCACTAAGAAAATACACCAAGTACCTGCAACGACAACACAGAGGTACACACACACACACACACACACACACACACACACACACACACACACACACACACACACACACACACACACACACACACACACACACACACGAACGCACATACACACGAACACACACATACACGAACTCCCATACACACGTGATAGCCAAGGTCGCCCCAGCAGCAGCAGCAGCAGCAGCAGCATCGCACGTTATGACACAGTAAACCCTCCCCAGCACCCCTTTCCCTTACACAGCACAATACAGTCACGAATTCAGAGAGTGCTGCGGTCGTTGGCAAGACGACAAAGGTACCGCGGGGCCGTAATGAGGAAGGTGGCTCGGGTGATGCGCGTAACAAGGCAGTACTTGGGCAAGGTGGTGGTTGAGGTACACGTGAGTCGAGGAAAAAACCCTGTCAGTGATGATATGGGAGGAGCGTGGCGAGGGGGAGCGTGGAGGATCATGGTTTGGGAGGTACTTACATACATGAGCTCCTCGTGGCCTTGGGCACCGACCCTCACTCACCCCGCCCGCCGCATGGGACACAACGCACCCTCGTCAGCCGTCCTCAGGAATACTCACATACTCACGCTTTGGATAAGGTTATCCTCATGAAAGGCTCATTCATTCATTCCGTCAACCTTGTGTTCAGAGCGTCCTCTATCCATCCTCCACCCTAATCACACTGAATACCGCACCAACAAAACACACCGTGCGTGCAAAGGAACAGGGCGCCGGGCAGTGACAGATGAATTCAATCCTCAAAACCTTGATGTCGGCAATGAAGGTCACTTCCCACTCCTTGTCATGGTGACGGGGAGACACACGGGAAGGGTTTGTTGTGACACGCCCCCAGCATCCCCTGTCCCTGTGTGTGGGCGTGGGACTCCTGTTGCTCTCCACTTCTCACACCACCACGCCATTGTTGCTGCCGCGTCATACCTTCAGTATGCACAGTCTTTTAAAGGTAAACCTGCCATGTTGACTCGCTAACTGTCCTTGACCGTCACTCTTGTTGTGTTCTTTGTGCTCATCATCGAGGAACCAATCCCATCACGGCCACCACTCCTCGGCTATCCACTGCACGTGTCCTCCAGCTCTCCAGACCTCCGCACCACAATCAGTGCTCCATAAATAAGATATACAGCGATGTCACTCTTTCAGACCGCCCAGCCATTCATCATTAAACCTGTTTTCCACTCAGCCGCGAAGGACGTAATGATAATCTGGCCGGTCACAACTGGTCACTGTAAAAGTCAACCAGGAACATCGTGTGCCGCCCATGGTCACAAATGGGTTGGGGTGATAAGGGTATATGTCAAGGGTGTATGTATTAGGGACGCCTGCCGCTTGATGGCTGGCTGGGGGAGGGAAGCACGTCTAAGCAAAATTACCTTGACGAAGCCATCACGCGGCTCCTCATGAGGCGTCTTGACGGACCAGCGAAAAATATAATTCCTCGAGTATTACCCACAAGTTTTTTCCTCCTCCTTTGAGTCCAGTACACCCGCGGGCGACGTCAAGAAAGTGGGATTTTTCTGCTTATAAAGAAAATGCTTAATTCGAGATCAACATAGCTTTTCCTAATAAGGACACAAAGAAATTGGATATACGACCATCATTTTTCAGTCAATATGGTTTAGTTGATAAAAACATCTCTATTAGATACGAATGTCTCTCGCTTTAACAATGAACTTTCTTTATTACATTCTTCCAAAAGCGACGAACAGAGAGGTGTTAGTTTGGTTGAATTCCATGTGAATACGACAGATGTGGGCTCAGATTACTACACTCAGCAGAGGTACAAGTGTTATCCGTATCGAAATCGCTTCTCTCATGAACAGTTACATCAACTTCCGCGTCTTGGCGACAAAAGATTGCTTCACCTTAAGGCCAGCGATAAAATACATGCACTGTGTGAATAAGAAAGTATGTGATGTAACTCAGAAAAACACGAAACTCTCTCTCTCTCTCTCTCTCTCTCTCTCTCTCTCTCTCTCTCTCTCTCTCTCTCTCGTCTCTCTCTCTCTCTCTCTCTCTCTCTCTCTCTCTCTCTCTCTCTCTCTCTCTCTCTCTCTCTCTCTCTCTCTCTCTCCCACCATATACCATGAGCAAAATTTCATAGTTCGGAGAAAATGGTAGAAAATAGCAAGGATTCCTAAATTCATCAAAGATGGGAGACGTTAAAAACATACAAAAGAAAAGAAAAACAAAGAAAAAGAAAAAAAAGTGAGGGTTGAGAAGACCAGGAGGAGAACAACCAAGTAAGAATAGGAAGAAAAAAACGCAAAAAAGAACTAAAGAGGAGAGAAAAGACACAGGAAAAAAAGAAGGAAGTGAAAAGGAAGACATTGACAGACGTAAGACCAAGTAAGATAAATATGACAAAAAATAATAAAACATAATAAACAACATAAAATAACGGAAAGCAGCAGATTAAAGCGAAAAATATACTAAAAATACAAAGAAGGAAGGAAGAGGAGGGGAAAGTGGGGGGCGGGGGGGCGGGGGGAGTGGAGAAGTCGCAACATATGGCCTTTGACAACAACAGATCTGATCCTTGTTATCCTTCCTTCTTTCCTCCCTCCTTGCGCTTCTTTCTTCCACTTCTTCCTTTATTCATTTATATATTTTTTTCACATCTATCCTTGTGCAGCTCATCTCCCTTCCTTCCTTCCTTCCTTTCTGCGCTCCTCTCTTCCATTTCATTATATCTATCCCTTGTGCAGCTCATCTCCCTTCCTTCCTTCCTTCCTTTCTGCGCTCCTCTCTTCCATTTCATTATATCTATCCTTGGGCAGCTCATCTTCCTCCCTTCCTTCCTTCCTTCTACTTTTTTTATTTGTCTATTTTTTACATCTACAATTTGACAACTCTTCTCCCTTCCTTCCTACCTGTGCTCCTTTCTACTTCTTCCTTTTACATCTATCTTTGGACTTCTTTATTTTTTTTATTTACATCTATCCTTAAAAACTCATCACCCTCCCTTCCTTCCTGAGTTCCTTTCTTCCACCTCTTCATCTTTTTACGTCTATTTTTGGACAACTCATCTATCTCTCTCCTTTCCTCCCTTCCCGCGCTCCTTTCTTCCACCTCTTCTTCTTTTTACATCTATCTTTGGACAACTTATCTCTCTCCCTCCCTCTCCCCTCCCTTCTTGTGCTCCTTTCTTCAACTTTCTTTTCCTTCCTTTTTTTTATTATTATTATTATTTTTTTTTTCTTTAGATCTACCTCTGGAAACCTCATCTTTCCCTCTTCCTGCATTCCTTTCTCCAACTTTTTTTTTATCTAACCTTGAACAGCTCATCTCCCTCCTGTGGTCCTTTCCTTCCCTTCCTCATACCCTTCCTTGGACACAAACCACCCAACTCAAGGACAGAAGGAGAAAGAGGAGGAAGAGGAGGAGGGAAGAGCAGCCATCCCCACCAGCTTTCTTTCTCCTTTAATCCATGGGCACTTTCAGCCATACATGGAGGTCACACATTCCACATTCCACTTCGACCCATCCTCACTCCGCCGTGGGTGCCGATGACGTCCTATCTATCAATCATGTTCCCTTCCATTCGTCAGTGTCTCATTTCTACACGTGTTCTTCCTTACGAGTCTCTTTGTATGGTCTTGATTACTCCTTCACTGCGATAAGAGGTAATTAACGTCACTACCAATGCATGAGGTATTTATTAGCATCAGCGAGGAAGGAATGCATGAAAAAAAAAGAGTATATTTTGTCATTTCTAGCCAGTTTGAAGATTTTACGTAACTATGGGACGAGTAAATATTTCGTAGAGTGATTAAAGAAAGATAGCAATGCATGAGGTATTTATTAGCATCTGCGGGGAAGGAATGCATGAAAGAAGAGTATATTTTGTCATTTCTAGTCAGTTTGAAGATTTTAGCTAACTATGGGACAAGTAAAGATTTCGTAAAGTGATCAGTTATTAAGGAAAGATGGAACAAATAGCAGTGAAAGAGTTAATGTGTGTACTCTCTCTCTCTCTCTCTCTCTCTCTCTCTCTCTCTCTCTCTCTCTCTCTCTCTCTCTCTCTCTCTCTCTCTCTCTCTCTCTCTCTCTGTCTGTCTCATTAGGTAATCCCGGTATCTTGTAATCCCTTAGCGTAGCCTCACATTAGGACCACCACCACCACCACTACTAGTCTAATCCTACTAGTCGACCTTCCGTGTCATCCAAACGCAGCCAATTTCGTCACTTATCTCACCATCACGTCGGGCATTACTCGTCTCTCACATCAACATTTCTCTCCTCCTCCCACTCCTCCTCCTTCTTCTCCTCCTCCTTCTCTTAATTCTGGCTCCCGCACTTTCTACTTTCCATCCTCTTACTTCTTCAAGGACTTCATAAAAATAAATACTTCGTTATTACCTTTTTTGTGTGAGTTTTCTGATGTTGCTCGTTCTCGTGTTTCTGTTCCTCGAATCTAGTTGGGTTTCAATGTGTTTCTTTTTTCTTTTTTCTTTTTTTTTTCCCAGCAAATGTCTTTCAGTACAGCCATCAGCACTACCAGCACCATCACCACTTCCTCCAGTTAAGTGTTCTTGTCTTTAACCTCTTCAGTACTGGGACACATTTTTACCACTAGTTTTGTGTGTAATTAGATGATTTTATTGACATTAGGAAGGGTCTATGGAGGTCAGATAACTAATGGCCAGAGTCTGTACTATTTTAATCCCCACTTGAGTTTCTGAAGCTGTATAAAATCGACGAATAATAAGTAGAACGAATATGAAAAACGCGTTCCAGTACTAAAGGGGTGAAGTACTTATTCTTATCCACAGTATTATTTCATCCATCCTCTCTTTCTTCCATACCGACTAGCAGCATCACCACTCCTCCTCCTCCTCCTACTCCTCCAGTGCTATCTGTATTCTTGAAGTTACATGTCATTTCTATGCCTAATGAATCCGCCTCCTCCACAGCCTCTCCCTTTCCCTCCATCAAGGTCTCCGGCATAAACATAGCCTTATCTCAGCGGCACGTCTGGTCACCGCAGCTTCCCTCGACACACTGACCGCAATTAAGACACGCACTGAGACGCCTACTACAGAGGGGGAGAGGCGGTTCATACTCCTGTCTTCTTGACCCCTTCAAAACTGGGACGCATTTTCGTTTTTTATTCTGCTTTTTATTTGCCGATTTTACACAGGTTTGGAAACTCATGTGCGGGTTAAAATAGTATAGATTTTGACCATTAATCTTCTGAACTCCATAAAATCTTCCTAATGTCAGTAAAATCGTCTAATCATACGCAAAACTCGTGGTAGTAATGTGTCCCAGTAGTGAAGGGGTTAAACGCTTTGCTCTCTCACCACCACTACTTTCCAAAAGTTCTAGTTGAAGATAATCATGTTTTTAAGGGTATTTCTATGGTTCTGGTGATACATTAGCATGATTTCTGGTTTATCATAAGGGGAAATGTCTTGGAAATAAGGTTAGTTGTCTCTGTGGCCTTTTAAAACTGTGGTGGTGTGAGGGGCAGTCATTTCTGAATACGGGGCACAGTGTCCTTCGGCTCCCTATTCAGCGTGGAGGATCTTGTGTTATCGCGGCGCCTCATCCCTCCCTCCCTCTGCCATCCTCTAACCTTCAGTA
>CM035196.1:25110749-25115749 GCA_020233015.1 Callinectes sapidus
CAAATCTATCTGTGAGCTTGTAAGACCACATGTTAAGTAAAAAAAACAATGGTGTGCGATAAGGAAAGAGCAGACAGAGATTTTAGGGTTCAAGAATGCAGCATAACATTTTCTCCTCTTTTGTTGGCATTTTCAACTGCCACCCACTGAAAAAATATCAGATCCCAACGTTACAATCACACAGAAACAACAAGCATTGGAGGACATACATACTTGTTAAATCCAAAAAAGGGAATATTCTGAAGGAAAGGAAGGTGTAGAAGAGAAAACGGGTAGAAAAGAGATAGAAAAACGCAGGAATGAAAAAAAAGGAACATGAATGACAAAAAGAGAAAGATAGTAAGGACCACAACTACATGAAAATAGACAAAATAATAACAATAAAAAGTCACAGAAGAAAAAAGAAGACCGAATGCAACAGAGAAAGATGTACATAGCATTGAAAAGAAAATCAGAACAGCAGAGGAGAAAGTGGAGGAGAAAGAAAGGAAAGAAGACGATGGAGAAAAAAAAGAAGCAGGACTTTCCTATTGAAACGGAGGTTTGTATGACGGCTGGAGGAGGAGGAAGAGGAGGAGGAGGAGGAGTGTGGGAATGCTTGCAGGAAGGTTAGGAGAGGAAGGGCACAGTAAGAGTAGTGGTGGTGGTGGTGGTGGTGGGCCGGGAGTCAATGTCCTGCGGTGGCTGACTGCAACTCCCTCCCCCTTGCTGAGGAATGCTCACTGTCCGGCTCAGACAACACCGTGCCTCACCACCACCACCACCACCACCACTGCTGCCTCTGTTATATCATCCCGTCAGCTATTCCTTTTTTTCTTTTCCTCCTGTTTTGTAGTCACTCAATGAAAATCAGTACGTATGTGAGCAGATTAATAAGTAACGATGCTATTTTCTGAGCGTTTAACCCCTCCTGTTCTGGGACGCGTTTTTATATTTATTTTACTTATTATTTGTCGATTTGATACAGCTTTATAAATTCAAGCAGGGATGAAAATATTAAAGATTTTGGTCATTAATCTTGTGACCTCGATAGACCCTTACTAATTTCAATAAAATCGTGTTATCACATCCAAAACTCGTGGTTAAAATGTGTCCCAGTACTGAAGGGGTTAACCTAATCTAGCTTTACCTCACCTAGCCTATCTTATCCCCTTCTGTACTGGGACGTGTTTTTATATTTACTTTAGTTATTATTTGTCGATATTATACACCTTCAGTCATGTGGGGGGTAGAAATAGTAGACTGTGACCATTAATCTTTTAACCCTCATAGATTCTTCCTCAATCAATAATATCATGTAATCACAGCCAAAATGAATGGGTTAACCTACTCTAACCTTACTTCACCTATCTAATATTAATCCCTGCGATATTGTGACCTGTATGTATTTTTGGAGCTTATTATTTGTCAATTTTATACACTTTCAGAAACTAATGGAGGGGGGGGAGATGTTAAAATAGTAGAGACTCTGGCCATTAACCTTCTAACCCTCACAGATTTTTCCTCAGTCAATAATATCATCTCATCACAACCAAAACTCAAGGTGAAAATGAGTCCCAGTACTGAAGGAGTAAAAAGTAGGTTAGCCAACATAAGCTAATGAACAAAATAATAACTAACTGTCACTCTAAAAAGAAAAAAAAATGTGGATAATAAAACAAAGGCTTCTGCTCAACCCTCCTTTCTACTTCTCCATCTTCTTAAACGCTGCCATTCAAAACTGACGTATCCTACACACGCATTTCAGGACACTTATAGCAACTTCAGACACTCATCATCTAAAAAGTAAATTACCTCAAATCCATCAAGTTTTTTCCTTCTTCTTCCTCCACCACCACCACCACCACCACTACCTCCTCCCCCTCCTCCTTCTATTCTTACGTCAACACACTCCCACTTCCTTGACACCCTCGCCTCTTATCACCTCACACAAAATTTCCCGTTTGGTCTACTAGGAACACCAACACCTCACGCCCCCTAGTCCCCTCCCCACACAAATATAATTACACACTACATTTCCCTTTCATTTCTCCTCCCGTCAAACGCTTAAGAAGGACATCCGTTACGGCTTATCAATAAACCTCCACATGTCTCTATATCGACTCGCTCATAGATATCCTGAGGGCGCCACACTCTCAGCGGGGGCGCCCTTACTGCTACACCCGTCAGAGAGAGAGAGAGAGAGAGAGAGACCATCCTCCCCCCAAAAATTCCCTCTTTATTTCAATCCCCTGTGTGCGTGTGCATGCGTGCGTGTGTGTGTATGTGTGTGTGTGTGTGCGCGTCGCCTGCATGGGCCAGTGCAAGCGGCGGACACGTGCAGTGGGCGGCGGGCGGAAGGCGTGACTCTTCAAAAGCAGGCCATTGAGAGAGGGAGAGAGAATTTCGTCAACTCCCTCTCGACAAAAGTAATTATCTCGTTCCAACAAAAGAGGCGCCGGACAAAGAAGCTGATTCACTTTGGAGATTGAGACACACTTTTGGGGCGACGAAGGGAGGAAGAGAGAAAGAGAGAGAGGGAGGAAAGGAGAATAAAAAAGAGAAGGAAAGGGTGAAGGGAAGGGAAGAAGAAGAGAGAAGAGAGAGAAGGAAGGAAGGAAGGAAGCTTAGAGACGAGAAACGGAGCTAAAGGAAGAGGGAATGAAAAGAAAGGAGAATAAAAAAAGGAGGAAAAAGTGAAGTGAAGGGAGGAAGAAAAGGAAGGAAGGAAGGAAGCTGAAAGACGAGAAAGGGAGGTAAAAGAAAAATAAATTGGAAGGTAAGCATTATAAAAAAAAAAGAAGGAAAGGTTAAGTGAAGGGACGAAGAGATGGAAGGAGGGAAGAAGAGATGGAGGGAGGCAGAGAGGGAGGCAGGGAAGAAGGGAGGGAAAAAAGGCTGGGAGACGAGAAAAGCAGTCAAAGGAAAAAGGGAAAGGAAAGTTAAGGATTATAAAAAAAAAAGGAAAGGGATGGTGAAGTGAAGGGAAGAGGCGGTGAAAGGAAAGGGGAAGGACACAAAGAGGATGTAAACAACTTGGCCAACACAAATATCAACACCAAGTATCAATACATTATGCTGGGTCACGCCTCCTTACCGTCCCCACCTCCCCCACCACCGCCCCTCCCTCCCTCCCACCCACCCAGCCACCTCCAAGCCACACACGCGCCCACAACACGTACCCTCCCACACCCCCAAAGCAGCCCCGCCTTTCCTGCCCCACCATCGCGTGCCTCGAGGTCACATGAGACGAGGAAATAGCCCCACGAGGTGACCCTTAAGACTGACAACTACTCGCCCTGTTTGTGTCCCGCGTGTTTAGTGTTGCAAGGCGTGCTTTTGTGGAGACCTTGTTTTTTTTCTCTTTTTTATGTTTATTTTTCTTCCTTGCTTTTATTTTGACCTTTAAAAGAAGTGTTGTTATTGTTGGGTGCGGGGTTTTTATCTTATTGTGTTGAAATTTGCATTGCTATTGCTGCTGCTGCTGGGACTGCTGCTGCTGCTGCTACTACTACTACTACTACTACTACTACTACTACTACTACTACTACTACTACTACTACTACTACTTCTACAACTAAATATAAAATACTACACAAATGGACAGGCTTAATCCCTTCTCTTACCTGTCTTCACTTTGATTAATGACGACAGGTAAGCGGTTACGCCACACAAGAGGTCACCCCCCACCACCACCACCACCACCGCTACACAGGACTATCCCTTACCCCTCCTTCCTCCACCTTCCTCCCCCCCCCCACTACAAAGCACTCTCTCTCTCTCCACTCTCCACTCTCCCTCACCTTCACCCACCCACCCACTTCCCTACTCATGTGTGTGACTTTCCCTGGGTACTTTCTCCCATCCCAAGACAATAGGTGGGATTACAAGGCCTGCCGATCACACACGTCCCCAGCCACGCCTCCCTCTGCCTGTTTAGGACATCCTCTTTATCCTACGCACCCCCCCTTTGCTTTCCTCACTCCTTCCCTCTCTATAATAGCCGTTTCGTCACACCACCGCCGCCACGATCACCAGTCAATAGTCACCAGTCACTGCCACTCGCCTGCTTAGGATATCCCTCTCTCTATCCTGTCTTTTTCACTCCTTCTCTCTCTATTTCAGTCGTTTCGTCACGCAGCCTTTAAGATCACCAGTCACTAGTCACCAGTCACTGCCACTCGCCTGTTTAAGATACCCCACCTATCCTCTGCTTTTCCCAGTCCTTCCCTCTCTATATCAGCCGTTTCGTCACACCGCCTCTATGGTCACCAGTCACTGCCACTCCCTCCTGACGAACGTACGTACATGGAACAGAGCTCAAGTGACAGTAGGTGGAGACTATTTCTAGACTTCCGACAAATTTGGAGGGATGTCACGCCCGTCCTGCAGCCCCCGCCCGCCCACACCTTGTCCAGGGGCGCATTTGCATCACTTTTCGGCCAGCCCTTAAACTCTCCGCCGCCACTCGCTCGACCTTCACGGCGCCAAACACTTCCACAGCAGGGCGTCTCTCGTGGGTCTCCGCCAACGCTTTATGACGGTACGATTAAAGTAAATAAGAAAGTTAAGGACTGCTCGTACCTTAATCCTTTTTGGTACAGTACTAAAGGGTGTGTGTGTGTGTGTGTGTGTGTGTGTGTGTGTGTGTGTGTGTGTGTGTGTGTGTGTGTGTGTGTGTGTGTGTGTGTGTGTGTGTTAATTAATTCTCAGACACGAACTAAAAACTGCAATCTCAAAACGAAGAGCGAATAAAGCCAGTCTATACAAACACAGTAATGGAGCGGAAAAAATGCACGTGTAGCAGAAGCACGTCACTGGACTCACCTTGGCGGGGCTTGGTGGGGCTTGTTGCGCCACCACTTACTTGTACACTTACCTGCCCAATTAAGCAGGCACACCTCAGACCACCTCAACTCAACACTCACCTGCAGGGAGGGAAAAAAAACACGGTAAATAACAAATGCATGAACACACACACACACACACACACACACACACACACACACACACACACACAC
>CM035196.1:25120749-25126197 GCA_020233015.1 Callinectes sapidus
TTTCTTTTTTCTCTCTGTCACACACCCACGAGAGAGAGAGAGAGAGAGAGAGAGAGAGAGAGAGAGAGAGAGAGAGAGAGAGAGAGAGAGAGAGAGAGAGAGAGAGAGAGAGAGATAGCAGTCACTCACAGCATCATCAACACCCAACATCCTTCCCATCAAGCGAAGGTCTCCCGGACACTGCACGAGGAATCACCAGGAAGGGAAGGGAAGGGAAAGGAAGGGAAGGGAAGGGAAGGGAAGGTAGAAAGCGCAGAAAGGACCCAAAATACCCAGATGTCCTAAACGAAGTGAGTGAGTCTGTCCATTTTATTTAACAAGTTTGAACCCCACACTTTCTCTTATACATAGTCTATCTTCTTAATTTCCATTCCGTGTGTGTGTGTGTGTGTGTGTGTGTGTGTGTGTGTGTGTGTGTGTGTGTGTGTGTGTGTGTGTGTGTGTGTGTGTGTGTGTGTGTGTGTCTCTTCGTTCCTCCTTTAATTACGTCTCTCTCCGGTGCTGCTGCTTCGTGTTTCCGCACACGCACACGCACACGCACACGCACACACACACACACACACACACACACACACCTGTTACTCTACGTACTCTTACATTTTCACCACCTGTTCTAGTACACGATGTTCTTCTGTATAATTTTCTCCTCCTACAACACTTTCCCCGTCCTCTACTCCCCCTCCCCCCTCTCTCTCTCTCTCTCTCTCTCTCTCTCTGAACACCTCCACTGTCCAGGTCCTCCTTAACATTAGTACGAATGGGCGGCTCAGAGCAAGACAAGACCCACAGCCGCGTTACAAGGAGGCGACGAGGGCGGCTCATTTATTACAGGGTTTATTATAGGGAAGCCTCATCTCCTCCCCCAGTTCCCACCATCCATCCTTCCCTCCCTCCCTCCCTCCCTTCCTTCCTTCCTGTAGCTTCTCCTTTTCCTCCTCCTCATCCGCCTTCTCGCCTGCCTTCCTTTCCTTCTGTAGTTGCTCCTCCTTCCTCCTTCTTCCTTCCCTCCCTCCTTCCTGTAGCTTCTCCTTTCCCTCCTCCTCCTCCCCTCCTGTAGTTGCTCCTCCTTCCTCCTCTCCCTTCGTGTAGTGTGGTCAAGGTCGCTGTCCAGGGAAGTGAAGGGAAGTGAAGGGATGTCCGTGGATTACCCTTCACGCCACAGCAAATCTGGTTGAGAGTTTTGTGAGTTATGTGGAAAATTAACTCTTTTTTATCATTCTGTCGACTGAGGAGAAAAGGTTCCTTAGCCACACCTGGGCCTACACACCTGCACCCTACAGTACACCCACACACACACCACCCCAGACCAGGGCACGCCCATACACGAACTCCTACCCACGGCCACCCACTTCTAGTTAATACTTGCCATGTTAACCCTAAGCAGAGCGGCCACACCCACGGTCATTACACCTTCAACAGCCATATTTACGAGTACACCCCGCCACACACACACACACACACACACACACACACACACACACACACACACACATACACACACACACACAGAGGGGGATCATTTCAGAGGGTGGTAAGCTGTCGACCCGCCTACCATTCTCTCACAAAAACTCAACCGCATGACCACCACAAGACTGAGAGGGAGTTGAAGGGGACGTGGACAGGTGGGGAGGTGGGGAGGTGGGGCATACATACTCTCACTCCCCTCCTCCTCCCCCCATTTCCCCTCAGGCATCTCAAGTAGCCGTGCAGAACGATTTTGTTATTTCGTCTTCGTCTCCTACCATGCCCTTCTACATCTTCCGGCCCCCTAATACCTTATCCTCATTCCTCAAAGCTGCTCTCTATCACTTCCTTCATCCATCTCTCTGTCTCTCCACTTAGCAGCATTTCTCTCATTCCTCTTTCTCCTCTCCGCATCTATCCACGCCACCCCTCCACCGTCCCGGCCCGCCCTGTGCCCGCCCTGCCATCCCCAGCGGCTATCCACACCACGCCTCCACCCTCCTGCCTCCCTCCACTCACTTGCTCCTAATACAACGAGTTCATTCATTCCTCCATTCATTCTTTCTCTCTCCACAGGCATGCAAGCGTTCATTCATTGGTACAGTAATGCAGTCAGTATTTCCTCTACAATGAGAATGAGAGACGACATTTTTCCACTCGAAGATTTAAAAAACGTTCACCTCACCCTCCCTCTCTCTCTCTCTCTCTCTTGGTAGAATGTCGACCGATCCACCTCAGCCCACCCCTTTCCACCACCTGTTCACCCTGCCCAGTCATCCTCCCACCCTTCCTTGTCTGCCGGCCCAGCCTACCACCACCCTCCCCTGTTCCCACACCCGCTGCCCCGGCTACACCCAGTCCTGCCTGCCACCTCCTGTCAACAAAGGCACCACGCGCACGAAAACCGGGGAAATTTTAACTGATTATATACGTGGATGAGAGAAGAAGGTTGCATTGGTTGGTATTATGACAAGTGTTCATTGCCCCTTACACACATAGTAGTTGGTGGTGGTGGTGGTGGTGGTGGTGGTGGTGGTGGTGGTGGTGGTGGTGGTAGTGGTAGTGGTGGTGGTGGTGGTAGTAGTAGTAGTAGTAGTAGTAGTAGTAGTAGTAGTAGTAGTAGTAGTAGTAGTAGTAGCAGTAGTAACAGAAGAAGAAGAAGAAGAAGAAGAAGAAGAAGAAGAAGAAGAAGAAGAAGAAGAAGAAGAAGAAGAAGAAGAAGAAGAAGAAGAAGTAGCAACAGCAGCAGCAGCAACAACAACTGTAGTGGTGGTAGTAGTAGTAGTAGTAGTAGTAGTAGTAGTAGTAGTAGTAGTAGTAGTAGTAGTAGTAATGCACCAACAATACTATGAAAATGAATTACAACGCATACGAAAATATTAGCTTTACCACAGTGCATATCTAAGCAAACACACACACACACACACACATACACATCCAGGAGAGCTTTATCCTTCACTTTCACTGTGGGAGACTTGCACGCCGCCCCAAGCAATGATCCACCAGCCGTCGTCTGAGAACAGTGGAGGGCGCGGCTCTTAAACACACACACACACATATGCCTACACGACGCTTTCACAGGCTGGGGAGAAGGGGGGGAAGGGGGAGGGGGGAGAATAAGTAGCCGTAAAGAGCTGCTCCCTCTATAGGCCTAACATTAAGGTATTTGGTGTTGTTAATTGATTACTTCATGTTAATTGTTTGAAGACCATTAATGTTGATCCCGGCCAGGCCAGTCATCAAACAGCGGTGTTGTGAGGGTTAGCGGTGGAGTGTTTCCTCACGCCACATTACGGACACTGGATTGCTATTTGATTGTTCATTAGGCAACGTTATGTAAAGAGAAAGAAATGCTGCATAGATGGCTCTCTCTCTCTCTCTCTCTCTCTCTCTCTCTCTCTCTCTCTCTCTCTCTCTCTCTCTCTCTCTCTCTCTCTCTCTCTCTCTCTCTCTTAGTCACTTTAAATAGGGGAAGCTTATCACACAGTCTCGTAAAGTACACAAATGCCCGACGCTGTTTGCCTTTCCTTTGTGTTCCATTGTACAGGAGGCTCACAGTTCCCTCCCATACAGAGGTAGGATGGTGGCCTCAACAATCGGCTCAGAACCAACAATTGCCTCATCAGTCAGGATAAGACGCTGCGTAAACCCTATACGGCCTCTAAGTACTCGCTGCGGCGCCTTGATGTGGCCACGGCAACACCAGGGTGGCGGACGGACGGAGGGAGGCTTGGACATTCACCTCGCCGCTCAAGTGAGGTACAAGGAGAGGGGAAAAAAGTGTCCCTCTCGCAATCGTAAATTCCGTCTCGTGAGGTCGCACGCAGTGTTTGCCTTCTCCTTACGGGTCGCTGCAGGGTCGTGGCTGGCAGGTTCCTGGGAGGTTCTTAACGTTAACGGTGTCGCTGTGTCCCTGTCTTCCCCTGATGCACTAAGACGCCTGAGCAGCTTAGCGTTCATATTCAGAAACACTTCAGCGATGCACCTCCACTGTTTCAAAAGGCTCCTGTTACAATCACACAGCTTTCAAGGGAGTTTTTATGGTGCTATTGAGAAATGAACAAGATTACTTGACAACTGATAAAAGAAATCCCCTCAGAAACCCGTCTTGTACTCTATGTGGCCTTTGAAAATCAATAGTAGTGGTGAGAGAGCGGAGCGTTTCTGAAAATGGACCTGAGTCTCTTAGTATTGGAATAAGCTTGGGCTTCTGTGCTTCACCTCCATTATTTTGAAAGGCTCTATTTAAATTTACACTATTTTCTTAAGCATTTTAACGGTTTTACAGTCAGATTCACAATATTTCTACGTTTAAAAGGAGAAAAACTCTTGAAAACTTCGCTAATCATCTCTCTGGCCTTTGAAAATTATCGTGGTGAGAGAGAGAGCAAAGTGATCCTGAATACGGACCTTAGTGCATTGCCATGTTCCTCTCTCAATATTTTCTTTATGACATTCATCCCCTGACAAACCAGCCGTTGCACAGAGGACACAATGCCTTCAGACACTTCCCAGAGGTGAGTAGCACGCTGGCATGCACGTGATACCACCGTCTTATAAGAAAATTCTAGCCAAACCCACTGCTATTAGCGGTCCATGTTTGGTAAAGTGGGATTAAGTCAAATGTTAAATAAATATGGAGGAAGGAATGAAGGGGAGGGAAATGTCCACAGGGGAATAATGACCTTGGATTGTTGAACGCTCTGTGGTCGTCGTGAAGGAAGACTGGAGAAGGCCACAGTGTAATGCATCAGTACTGTGTGGTCTGCTGTCACTTGGTGTAGTCTTTCAGTGTCTACGCAAGGTGTGATCTCACCAAGCACCTCCTGTTACCAGGGTGTGGCGGGGCAGACAACACCACCGCGAAATAAGACCTGACTGCGGCCACACCTGACTATCACCTGGACGCGCAGGTTGAGGTGAGCATCAAGAATCTCTCAGGAAATTAAGGGTTACGTATCGCCGTGCAGGCCTCACCTTCCCCACAGACCCACAGCCCCGCCCATGGCCCTGGCCAGAAGGTTAAGTTCTCATCCTAATACAACTTAATCTACTGAGCTGCCTCCACATGATGTTAGTCTATCTCAAACTCCACCATCTGATCTCACCGCTACTTCATCCACTCCACACACACACACACACACACACACACACACACACACACACACACAGCAACAGCAGCAGCAGCAGTAGTAGTACTAGTGGTGGTGGTGGTGGTGGTGGTGGTGGTGGTGGTGGTGGTGGTGGTGGTGGTGGTGGTGGTGGTGGTGGTGGTGGTGGTGGTGGCGGCGGCGGCGGCGGCGGTGGTGCTAGTAGTAGTAGTAGTAGTAGTAGTAGTAGTAGTAGTAGTAGTAGAAGTAGTAGTAGTAGTAGTAGTAGTAGTAGTAGTAGTAGTAGTAGTAGCAGTAGTAGTAGTAGTAGTAGTAGTAGTAGCAGTAGTAGTAAAATCAAGTTTCAAGGATATACAGAAAAAATAATATAACT
>CM035196.1:25132066-25134566 GCA_020233015.1 Callinectes sapidus
CCCCCTTCACCTTGCCAAACCTAACGAAACAACATACATGACGTCACCACCACCACCACCACCACAACACAGACAGGCCAAACACGCCCTAACAAGGCAGGCATCACACACGCCACCCCGACCACTTTTTCTTCCTCTGCCATGCACTCAGCCTTAACTCCGCAGCTCCTGGGCTTCACTGAACTTCGCTGGGAGGTACCTCAAGCACGCATTTCCTCCTCCTCCTCCTCCTCCTGGCTGTTTCATATTTTTCCTTTTCCTTTTTTTCTTCTTCGTTTCTTATTTTTGTACATTTATTTTTCTTTTCTTTCCTTCTTTGTAGTGGTCGTGTGGTTTTCTTCTCTTTCGCTTCTTCGTTTTAAATTTTCTACTATTCTTTTCTTTTCCTTTTTTTCTTTCTATCTTTTTGTTGTCTTCTCTTTTGCTTCTCGGTTTTATTTTTTCTTCCATTTCTTTCTCTTTTTCTTTATTTCTTTGCTGTCCCCGTGTTGTTGTTTTTCTTCTTCTGCTTCTTCGATTGAATTTTTCTCTCATTCCTTTCTTTTTCTTTTCTTTCTCTCTTTGTTGTCTCCGTGTTGCTTTCTTTTCTTTTGCTGCATCGCTCTATATTTTTCTTCCATTCCTTTCTCTCTTTGCTGTCCCTGTGTTGTTTTCTTCTCTTCTGTCTCCTCGTTTTATATTTCTCTTCTATTCCTTCCTTCTCTTTTTTCTGTTCCTCCGTTGTTGTTTCTTACTCTTCTTTCCTTTTCCGAACAATTTTTTTCTTATCTTTACCCTCCTTTTTTTGTCTTACCCTTCCTTTTTTTCCTATCTCTTTCTCTTTACTTTTGTCATCCTCTGCGTCTCAGACTTTACAATCCTTTTCCTTTATTTTCCTTCCTCTATTTTCTCGTCTTTTTTTTGACATTCTTTTTTCAGATCCTTTGCTTTTTCTTCATTTTGTTTTCCATTTTCTTATTTTCACCTTCTCTCCTGGATCCTTTCCTTTCTTTTTTCTCCATTTTTTGTTTATATTAATTTGCTTATTTTTCACCTTCTCTTCTTGCTCCTCTCTCAACACTCCCTTCCCCCCCCAAACGACCCCATAACACCCCCCTGCCCTCACCAACAGACACACAGTCGAGGCAAGGTCACCAAAGCCAGGTCACCAAGGAGTCAGAATGGTTGCACTGATGGAGTCTTCTTCTTTCCTTCTTCACTTTGATATTCTTTTACTTTATATACTTTTCTTGGAGTGATGTTCTTGCATTCTTATCTTGCTTGCTTCATTCCGGGTCTGTTTCCTCAATTTTATTCCTCCTGTCCTTACTCCTTACTTTTTTTGTTGCTATATTTCTCGTGGTGGTGGTGGAGGTGGTAGTAGTAGTAGTAGTAGTAGTAGTAGTAGTAGTAGTAGTAGTAGTAGTAGTAGTAATAGTAGTAAAAGTAACCCTAACAACAAGAGCAGCAGCAGCAGCAGCAAGAGAAGTCCACTATCACACCTACACCAGTTCATTGATATCCGGAAATGACCACAACTTAAATGAATGAAGGAGATAAAAAAAAAGATAAAAAAGAAGAAGAAAAAAACCCACTCCGCACCTCTGGCCAACATTTCCCTTATAATGTCATCCACTTCCAAAAATAACACCCTCGTACTCCCAACACCCCCCCCCCAACCACCGCCCCCTTAAAAAAACAAAGTGTACATCCGGGTATATCTGAGGAGTGGGCGTGCGGGCGTGGGAGGTGGTGATTCACAGTCTGAAGCTGCATCTTACACCACCTGGACACTTGCATTAAGCTCGCACTGGTGGCGGCGTCAAGGAGATTAGCGCTGACTATAGGTGGAGTAATGTTAAGCTGGACTGGAATGGTTAGCGCTAGGTGAGGTGAGGTGAAGTGAAATGAAGTGAGGTGAGGTGAGGTGATGTGAGGTGATCTGAGGTGAGGTGAGGTGGGGATAGGTAAAGTTATGCAAAATAATGTAAGGGATAATATGGAGGAGGATGTCACTGGTAAGGTAAGGGAAGGTATATCAAGTAAGGTTGGGTTAGGACAAGTAAGGTTAAGTTAGACAGGGTAAGGTTTGGTTGGGTTATATTAGGTAAGGGAAAGTAATGTAAGGTTAGATGAGGTTAAAGTTTGGTTAGGATACATTAGGTTAGGTAAGATAAGATAAAGAAAGGGAGCGCAAGGTAAGTTTAGGCTACATAAAGCAAGATAATGTTAGGTTAAGTTAGATTAGCTAAGGTAAAGATAATGAAATAATATTAGGGTTGGTACAATTAGGTTATTGGGCTCACAAACTTCGGTGATGATGTGATGTTGATGATGAAGACAAAGATTGAAGAAAAATGAATGTGAAGGTGAAGACAGGAAAGGACAGAACTGCGATGACGTAAAAGAAAAAAAACTGGATCTAGAAATTGAAAAAAAGAAAAACTGTGGGGGAATGTCAATATAGAAAGAACACAAAGTAAAAGGACGTGCATTTGTGAAGGAGGAAACAAGGAAACAA
>CM035196.1:25139566-25142120 GCA_020233015.1 Callinectes sapidus
ATTATTATTATTATTATTATTATTATTATTATTATTATTATTATTATCATTATCATTATTGTTATCATCATTGTCATCATTATTATTACTACCACTATAATAATCATCATCACCACTGTTAACATTATCATTATGATCATTACCATCGTCCTTATTGAGGTTACTGTTACTAACCTATTTTCATCGCCATCACTAACTTTCACTGTTGCAAGGATCACGAATCTCAAATATGTTTAAAAGACAATTCCTAATTAATACATCATTTGATACTTGAAGGGAGAGAAATTTCCCAATATTCCACTGCAGCTGTCGTTGGATAATTAATCAAACGAGTAACTGCACATGGCTGGGGGTGAAGTGTGACAAGGCCAGCCAACCTATTCCTGGCGCGGGAGGAAAGCCTTCACTGCACCTCAGTATTGGTTAACAACGCTGCTATCAACTTCTCCCACACGTACGAACCACCGGGATGTGCAGGTCGACTGAAGGAAACACTTTATATGTACATACGAGGAAGTTATATGTGCACCTCTTGAGAAATACGCAAAAAAAGGGAAAGAAAAAAACGGCATAGGACGAAATTTAGGCTTGGAATATGAAACGGTATATACTCGTATATATGCCTAATTCAGACATCATCACTTCAAGGCTGGCGTCTGTCTGTTTTCCTTATTCAGTCATCAACTTGAGGCTTTCACCTATCTGTCTCTTTATATGTTCATCAATTTGAGGCTAGTCGCTATCTCTATTTCTTTCATCTAGTCATCAACTGAAGGTTAGTCTGTCCTCATAAATCTATCAATTCCATGTCAGTTATCCCTGTCAAAATGCTATACAAGTATCATTAATATAGTCATACCATTAAGAATACTGTTCACTTGGAAACTTAAAAGTCATAAATCAAAATCCATGTTTCTTCTGCTTTCGCTGCAGGTCTTGACCAGATAACCTCTTGAACCTCGAGTGGAAGTCAGCATCTGCTGCAACAGTGCAGTAAAATGTGACATCACAGGTTTAGTTACCCTCACAGCACAAATAGTGGCGCTGCTGTTTTCTCTGATACACTGCGGTAATTGGTCCATGAACATCAAGTCTCATCCACTGAGTTTTACGTCTGTTTTTTTCACCAATTAAATATGTAAAGCCAAGGTGTTCGCTACACTCTCCTCGTCTCTTCTCTCTTCTCAAGGACACACTTAATCTACGATGATTGTCACAGGTTTTATCTCAAAGAGGAACTTATTTGACAGTCATGTCTCATCATCAGGTGTTCAGTTTTTTTACTTCCTCTCTTCTTTCAAGGATAACTTGTGCCTGACAACAAAACAAAAAACAAAGGAAAAACGAGCAACAGTAGATTGTAGATGCTTTCGGTTATACTTGTGATAGGTCAGGGTAAAAAATATGGGACGAAGACGAAGGGCCGTGCATCAACAAGTTCTAGACACTACAAATAATGCATCACAAGGTGTCCTCAAGCATGGAGTGTTAGACAACAGCTGACGAACACAGAAACACACACTGTAAATGCTTCGCTGTGCCTGAAGCGATTACCAACATGAAACGCAGGTAATGGCAGCAGATGAAGCATCCCGGACCTGAATCAATTACCACAATAAGACAGACAAACAGTCCCACGGTTACTAGAGGCGGAGGAGGAGGAGGAGGAGGAGGAGGAGGAGGAGGAGAAGAAGAAGAAGAAGAAGAAGAAGAAGAAGAAGAAGAAGAAGAAGAAGAAGAAGAAATAGATAAGAATAAGAAGAAGAAGAAGAAGAAGAAGAAGAAAGAGATAAGAAGATGAAGAAGAAGAAGAAGAAGAAGAGAAGAAGAAGAAGAAGAAGAAGAAGAAGAAGAAGAAGAAGAAAAGGAGAAGAAGAAGAAGAAGAAGAAGAAGAAGAAGAAGAAGAAGAAGAAGAAGAAGAAGAAGAAGAAGAAGAAGAAGAAGAAGAAGAGAAGGAGATGATTGATGCGAAGGCTAGTGGTGGTTGCGTGGTGGTAGCAGTGTTGATGTTTTCAGGAGCAATAGTGGTAGTAGTGGTGGTGGTGGTGGAGGTGGCGGTGGTGGTGGTGGTGGTGATGGAGTCCTTCGCGACACAGCAGCTGAGGCAGAGGCCAAGTAATCGGTGCGCCTCTCTCCTTTGATGGGCGGCCGCAGAAATGACATGAAAGCTCAAATAATCACTTCAATAGCCGTAAAGGTCCCCGATGTGAGCTATCAAAAGCCAAGTCAAGGCTCTCTCTCTCTCTCTCTCTCTCTCTCTCTCTCTCTCTCTCTCTCTCTCTCTCTCTCTCTCTCTCTCTCTCTCTCTCTCTCTCTGCGACTCACGGCTAGTAACATATCAATACGTGAAGTAAATGAAAATACGAAGAGAACAAACACTTGCAAAAGTCAACCAAAATGAAACTTCAACTTTGAAATTCTAAAAAATGGCTTTACGTTTTGCATGTACAATAATTTATTTCACAGAGTTCAACCAAAAAAAAAAAACGAAAAAAAAGAAGAAAACAAACCACAATTTGAAATGTTTCACTGCACTAAAAGCAGATACCAGAT